>APFE030817306.1:0-27885 GCA_000404065.3 Pinus taeda | reverse complement strand
AAGTGGAGAATTTAAATAATGGAAATCATGAATTTTATATTAGACCTATATTTCTCAATATTTTCAGATAATGTAAACATTAACAAAATTTGTAGGATAAGATTTAAGTGGGGCATTACAGAAATCAACTACCAAAAGAGGCCTAGAGTCATTCACCCCACTAAGTCAAACATGGGGACCAAATGGTAATAGACGTATCACATAAAGTAGCATAATTCAATAAATGGTATCAATCATCTACTATATGCCATGTGTATATGGATCACTAAAGATGCTGCTAGGAAAAACTACCCAATGAATGAGAGGATAAATGACCCTACCCAAAGCTTTAGGGCCTAGAATGAAAGTGGATAATAATGAAGTGAGAAATGGCCAAAGGGGCCATAAATCCTCCAAGCACATGATGTTTCCCCTTGCAGATGATGATGGAGGGGAACTGATCGAGTATGCAAAGGTGGGAATGATGCTACTTGCTAGATGTGTGTATAACATGCTAAGGGCATGCCCAAAATAGTGTTGATACACATATGCATTAAGGGTGTAGCTTCAGACATGATGTTATGTTTTTGAAATGGATCCCTCCATCTGAGGAGGATTAGAGAGGGGGTGATTGTGCCCCCAAGTTTTAGCATGCTATGGACATGCCAAAGGTATCTAGAGTAATGGACTCCAAGCACTTTCTTAATGATGATACTACATGTTGGTATACATAGTGTGATTATGCATATTTCTATGTTTTGTATTGTTTCTATTTATTATGTATTCATTATCTTCTATAGAAAGAAGAGATGAATACAATAGGATAAAGGAAATGGTGGAGTGCAATTGTAACTTGGTATTCATATGTGAGTCAAAGGGGCTAAAAATCTGGGTTTGAAAATTTGTGTCACCATAGCAAGGAGTGACATGGGATATGGTGAACAAATGCTCACCTAGTCAAAACTGGGGATGAACAACAAAAATATCAAAGGGATTGGGTTTTTGAAGTAAGAATGAGGAATGATTACATGGATCATCCCTAGGGTGATCTAGAGTGATATAGGACTCTAGAATTTATTCATTATGGGGAATAGTAATGGTACTAGAGTCAACACTACCAAATACTATATGAGGGTTTGGGATATTTTCTTCTTTCGGGCCCTCAAAAATGGATGCCACCTTACCAAAATATTGTGAAAATACGGAATGTCCACTAGGTGGATGTGGTTTGAATTTATAGATTCAAAAAATGGGTGTTTTAACCAATCTACTTGATTGTGAATATTTTTTTTATTCCACAACACCTTGGTCAAATGGACTTGGTTGATGTGGGAGAAAATAGGAATGATGATGTATATAATCCCATGGATAATTTGGGTGTGGTCATAAAATTCATAATTTCCTCATCAGAATGGAAGACTAGAATGTGATGTATGAACGACCGCATGATGTAGATGGTGAAGGCTTATCCAAATCATTATCATGGGATACATGGTTCACATGCGTGATGTCCACTGATCTAGAGTAGTGACTAATGGATTGAAGTTCCATCTATGTTGAGACCAAATCAACCTCAAAGACAAAAGGTATTTCCTAAGGTACATAAATACACACTGCAAGTGATCTAGTATGCTTATCATACCAACATTATCAAAGATATTTTCGTTGGTGATGTTTTTAGAATTGCATGAAAGAACATGTAACAACCATATATGAAAACTCTTAAAGAAGAGGAAAAATAATAGAGACCATAAAGGAAATGCACACTAAATTTTGATAAGAGAGATTTTCTAGTGTGGACTACGTTTGTGGGTCCTGCTTCATTAGTGGGGAGGCCACTTCATTCATATTAGCAAAATGAAAAAGAGTACATAGAAAAATACATCATTATACCTCCAATCATGGAAGTGACTTGAAATTTGACTACTCTAAACACACCAATCACAACACTAGTAGATTTGTCTTATCCTCCTGAGAATTTTGACTATAAGCATGACCTACCTATTAAAGGTGAATTGTTGCCTCAAACATTGTGCCCAACAATTAATGGAAAATGCGGGTTTCTACCATGAACCCTGAGATCTGCTACTCAAATGAAAAAACATAGTACACCATTGTGATCCTTGCGAAATTATGAGAAAAATGATTATAAACTTGACTATATTCTGCCACTGTCATCCCTTGATCTCTAGGGAATCTTCAAGATTCCTCATAGCATCTAAAAGGAATATTATTTAGAATATTCCCACAAAATAGTTTTCCTCGAAAATCATGTTGCACCTAGTTCTCGTCTCCTGGTTCTTGGCTCTAGGTTCCAATTTCTATTGGGGTTTCATGGCTCGTCGGGCCACTCACGACCTCGTTCGTTGAGCATTTGAATGGAAATAGTACTTTATATATTTGTATATTGGTGGAGTTTACAAAATCCATCGACTTGGTAAGATGGTTAGCACATAGTCAAATGGGCGTGGGTTCCAGTGGGGTCGTCGGTTTGAACCCGTGTTTGACCCATTTTTTAACACAAAAAATTTATTTGTTTTTAAACAACGATGAATCCATTAACAATTTGTTGTTGGTAGCAAGTTGAAAAAATTAACTTGTTGTGTATTATAATAATAAACCACTGCTATCGGTTTGAGGTTATTGGAAGCATTATTGACTATCTACAAGACTTTTACTATTAACAAAAAAATAGACCACCGAATTAAACCAATCATAACCTCTAGTTGTAATAACTATTGATTTATATATAAATGTGACCGTCCATTTGTTAGAACTATAATTTTTTGTCCGTAGATAAGTTCCAAGCATACGCCAACTTGTCATGGTTTTGGAACCTTGACTGGCTTTTGTGAATAGCTCTTGGTATTAACTGTTGGCATGGCCAACCGTCTAAGTGATGCCAATTCAAATATGACTAATTGTTACATTATTTTAAATAAATAAAAACTAGTTGAAAACTGTCGAATACATCCACTGCTTGACCCTTTGACTACCGGTTGTGGGCCAATTTGGCCATTCACTGGCTGCCATGTGGCACCAATCAGATGGCCCACGTGGCCCCACATTATTGGTCCATTCAACCTCCTCCAACTTTAGCGGGGAGTCACAATATTTGGTGGCTTCGCCAAATTTAACTACAACTAGCACCTTCACCATATTTAGTGAGACTCTGTCATATTTAGCTACTAATTTGGCCAGACCTCCAAATTGGGGAAGATCCAAATTTATCTGGTGCTAATCTAACTTTTTGTTTTTCCAAGTTTGACCTCAAATTTTGACTGAGCATAACTTCCTCATACAAAGTCATATTGAGCCACCATCTATGTCGTTGGAAATATTGTGATGAGCTCTTCAATATAGTCCTAGTTTTGATACGATTCAAGGAATTTGATTTTTGGGCCATTAGGGATCTTCCTGAATTAGTCCTCCCCATTGAAGAACTTTTGTTCCTCCAAAAGTTTAAAAATTATTGCAATCTTGATCTGCATAACAAATGTCTCTGACACACCACACTTTCTTCTCCTTCACCTTTGTACTTCAGAGTTAGAAGTGATGAAATTGACACTTGTATCCATATGAAAACTTGTATCTGCCAATAACGGTTCAAATTGAAAAATTATAAACAAGACCATATTTTCCAAGAGTTTATAACACACACATGGTCAAGTTTTACAACATAAACCATACCCCATGATATCCAACTAAAGGCCAAAATACCACTATGTTTCATATACAAGTGATTTTATACATTCATCACTTTCAAAAACATTTTCGTAACATGTGATTTACAATGGTGGTCATGCTAAACTACTTAAAAAGGCTACCCATCTCTTATCTAACTAGACTTATGGGATTTCTTCCTATGTTTGAATTCCTTGATGAACTGCTTCATTTCTTGGCTCCTTCATAGACACTTTCACATGCTCCCGATCCTTCTTCGGTTGTAGCTCTGGATATAGTTGTTGGAAATAATATTGGGGGGCAGGGAGGGGTGAATCAATATTTACAAATTAATCACTTTTTCTTTTCATACTCAAATTTATATACGCTAATTGAATGAAGGTAACTCACATGTACACACAATTATATTTAAAGAAACTAGCTTATATCTAACAAACTTATGATTCAGTTTATTCATCATATGTTAATCAATTAGTGCATCAGTACTTCATTAACCATATAAATAGTAACCATGTGCAGTAATAACAGAATAAACCATCACACATAAGCAACACACATGAACACCAAGATTTAAGGTGGAAACCCAATATGGGACAAAAGCCACCTGCTGCTGTCTTCTTTTAATATAAGAAAAACTTGTTTACAATCTTGTACTAGTGCAGACGCATACCATTACGAAGGTACTCACCTGCAGAAGGCTATAACCTTCTCTCGTTTTCCAGCTTCTACTGGAAAGGATGATCCAAAATGGATCCTAAACCTCTAAGTCTAAGTCTTTAATACTATCGGAAAACACTATCTCAGAAGAAAAACCATGAAGAATGGCAGAAAATAGAGTTCAACAGAGAACACAGTCTTGTTGCACAAGAGCCGTTGGATTGGACAGACCAACGACCCAGATTGAATCGAGATATCACAATCGAGAGAGGCCAATAGAGTATATTGGAGGTAGCGTTATGGGAAATGCAATTGCGACCCAACGAAACAACCTGAACCATTGATCGAGAACGTAGATCAACAACCAAGATTACAATGTCCCATCATAGTTTTCTGCAGGCCCAGAGACTCAGTTATATGTGATTGCGACTTATCGCATCACAACAATATAAAGGGGTGATGCCGATAGGCTGCGGGTAATGCGATTTTGATTGTGATGGGCCGATGGCACCAATTGGCGATCGACGATAGGCGGATGGACTGGTGGAACAACACAGAGACCTGTAACCCCATGATATGCAATACGTCGATATCGACAATCGATGATCGGCAGAGGAATGGGGTCAGAACCAAATACAAAGGGCCATTGACATGTGACTTGTGATTGTGATCAAGGCAGACCCGAAGGAGTTATAGGTGCGGTTCTATAAAATTTGAAATCTGCTAGGCACCGTTTTGTTGGGTTTTTGTTGTTTTAATGTAATTTTGTATAGCACCGAAATAAAAAGGAGACCATGGCATATGGGTGCTTGTGACTTGTGATAGCAATGCAAAAACTGACCCGATAGGATTATAGGTTGGATTCAATATCATTTGAAGTCCGACTTGGTGGAAATTCTCACTGTTTTGGTGTATTTTTCTGTGTAAATAAAGAAATGTATTCCTGGGGATTTCACCCGCGCTAGTGGTCCTTTCCATTTGAAAATAGGTGGCCACCATACCTCAGAGCGTTTTACAATGATTGTTTAACGATCAATAGGGATTTGAATGGATAATGGTTGGGAGCTAGAAAGCCTAAGATTGTAGATGAACCAACATTACCGATAGGCTTAAAAGCCATCAATGGTAGCACAGAAAGGGGGGCAGTTGAAGACAGTCACAGAAAGACAGTCAGTCAGTCATATTGAAGCAAAGTGAATAGAGGAACAGGACAGAGGGAAAGTCTATGCAATCTTTTAGACTTGAGGTTTTCAAGCAGATCCCTCTTTGATGTCATTGTTGATTGAGACTCTGTTTTGAGCTCACCCTTGTAATAATCTATTCTTAAAGACTTAATATAGAGGTTGACACTAAAAGCTACACCAGGAGACGTAGCCAATAAGTCTAGTGAAATCCTTGATTATTTGCTGGTGTTGATGTGTGCGTTTGTTTTGTTTTCTAACTTCTCATTGTCTATATTATTCGCAATCTTTTCGATCCATTGCACTAAGTAATATAGGCATTCCTGCACATGAGTCTCTAATACCTTAATATTGATTTAAGATCTCATTTTTGGACCAATGTAGCTCCAACCCCCAAGCTCTTGCACTAGCTGATTCATTTAGTAGTACGTAGGTGCCGACCTACAAAAGGCTCCAACCTTTACTCTTTTTCAGCTGCTACTGGAAGGGAGCTCCAACCCCCTGGCTTTTCTACTAGCTGATCCATTTACTAGTATGTAGATGGTGACCTACAAAAGCCTCCAACCTTCACTCGTTCTCCAAATGCTACTGGAAGGGAGTTCCAACCCACTGATCAAATCACCAGCCACTACAGGTAGGAAGCTTTGACTTCCTCACTAAAGGATCCAATTCTCAGCATCCTCCTGGGACCAGTTTCATAAAATTTCAGACTAGATACTCTTGGAACACACCACCACAATCTGAAGGCCTTGTTTCACCAAATTTTCTTACTAGACCCATTAGCAACATTGAAGCTCAAAATCAATCACCACTGCAATACAACCAATCACTAGAAAACCATCATCAATGAAGAAAATCAAATTCAATCAATCTAAAGATTCAGAACAATGTCACCAGAACAGAGAGTAGAACACAAAACTTTGCATCAACAACCAGAACCAATTGCGACTTCAAACATCATATTTCATAATGTATATGCTACTTTGATGTTCCGAAACGACGTGTATACATTCTTTTATCAAAACGAATTAGCATACCAATCGACAAATACTAACTTAAAACATCACAACTATTCCAGACTTCAGTCATACCCAGATCATAACATTTACAGTGTAAATCATGCATTAGCATTCAGATCTAGACTATCCATGATCAGACTACATAATGATAATTCATTTTAGGTCTTATGACCTTGATCCATCATTAGATCTCATCCCTCATCAACCACTAAGGTCCATCCTTAGTTCAAATCAAGCAAAGCACCAGAAACCCATGACATGCATATTTTCTTTTGATCTCACTCTTCATAAGATATTCATTGCTTGCACACATTGGCCTAATGATCTTCTCCTCCTTATATAGTTTTAGGCCTTTCTCAATAACTCGGACAAAAACCACTTAGGACTTGTGGTATTCTTGGGCGGGATCAAATAGTCATTACTCCTCTCAATATTGTGTGCTAATACCATGGTATTGACCCTTGGTATTCTTTGCTCTTGAATTTCCTTGTTTTTCCAACCTATACACGCTTTTCCTCTTATGAGAGTATGTGTATGCGTGCACGCTCTTTTTTTTATGTTCACCTGCGTGTATACGCTACTTGGACAAAGTGAACCAGCGTATACCTCTATTTTTTCAATCTCTGGAGTCTGATCTGTAATCCTTTGTTGTTAACCTATTGCATTGTGAATTGTCATCTATGTGAGTTTCCATCAAGGACAACATCTGTATCATAATGCCAACAATCTCCCCCTTTGGACTTGATGGAAACCACAACACCAAGATACTCTTGCCATTTAACATCAAGAGAAAAGGGTAGACCAAGATATTCTCCCTCTTTGATATTCATTATGTTGTCCATGCTCCCCCTGAGTACATGCAAAGTCTGCAAAGATATTTTTCAAAAGAATAACATGACTCTATAACTCAACTAAGTGAGTATGACTTCCCTAAGACCAATTACTCATACATACATCAATCACCCAACCAGGTGGGGATACACCAAGTTTGACTCATCCACCCAACCAAGTGGGGATATACCAAATGTTTATACATGACTGAAATAACAATTATGACATCATCCTTCCCATGCATAGTGGGGTTACAAATTAGGTCTTTTCATGACCATTACATCAAATGATATTTATAACAAGGATCAACAATATAAACAAGACCATGATAGTTATCAGCAACTATCATACACCATATATGATCTGCACCATCAGCATCTATCAGCAGCATCAAGATCAGCATCTTGTATATGTCCATCATCAAACGAGTCACCTGAATCAAACAACTATGTGGATCAAGAAATATAATTATCATCATGTACCAAGGTCTTCTAATATAATGCCAACAATGAATTATTATAAACATATGCTCCCCCTGAACCTGTGTGAACTGTTCACTATAAGATTTGATCATTGCATTTGTTAGTAAGAATCATCAAGGCATCATCATCAACCAGTTATTCATCAACTTATTAACAGCTTATGAGGGCCAAAAACACTTCCACATATCATCAACAGACTTTAACCATCCTCAATCAGAACATAATAGATAATTGATAATTGATTGAACCATATCAAACCCCTTTTCTTGAGTCTGTCCCATTGCTTTTTCCTCAAACCAACATATATGCGACTGTGTAGCTTTGAACTCACGTATATACGTGACTTGTCTTCATGAAAACTACGTATGAGATTTAGAACACTGAAGTTTCACACTTTCAGCTCCCCCTGAGTATGTTATGTCTGTATACTGTGCTATGGCACATCTTTCTGGTTGTACTTCCTTCTTCTTCCATACCTTGGAGTGTGATGATGTTTTCTCCTTTTGGTATGTTGGCCAAAATTTGCTCCTGCATTCTTTTGCTATGTGCCCAAACTTTTTACAAGCATAACATCTTATATGTTTCATGTTCCCTCTATAATAGTCAATGGCTTTGTGACCAAACATATTGCAAGAAAAAAAACATCCCTCAAAGTACCTAGAAGCTAATGATCTTTCTGTGTGACAATTATTAGCTTGAACCATTCTACTTCTGCATCTGGCTGCAAAATGTCCAAAATTATGACATACAAAACATTCAACATAATTCATCAAAGGAAATAACCGACTATCACTTCCATAGTTAGGAGTAAATGATTTTCTTTGAAGACTTTCTTTCCTTGGTTGTTGATGGGGTTGACCTCTTATCTCCTTGTTGATCATTTTAGAATTTTCATTAGAGTTCCTTGCCTCATCTTGTGAGCCAAATTCACCTTCAACAGCTTCATGAAAGCCAAGACTAGTTTTGATGGTAGGAGACCTTTGACTACTAAGAATATTATCCAAAATCTTAGTACTGTCTTGAAATCATAACAGTTTATCCTTTTCTTCTAATTTACCTTTTAAGATATTTACCTAAACTTGATATTGCTCTTCCTTTTCCAGATATTGCTTCTTCATGATTTCTTCAGCCTTTCTTCCTTCTTCCACTTGTTGCCTTAATTTGGGAATCTCATTTTCTTGTTCTTCATCTGCTTGAGGTAGTTCTCCATTCTGCTTGTTTGAATTTTCAAGATCTTCTTTTAGAGAGAGGATCTTAGCTTCAAGACTTTCATAGTAACTAGATCTATCTTCAAGTCTCTTGATTGTTGTACTCTTTTCATTTACTACATTTCTTAATGATATCACTTCATCCTGTAGCTTTTTACATTGATCTTCCTTTTCCTTGTATTGCTTCCTTACTTTCTTTCCTTCCTCCAGCTGATCTTTTAACCTGGTAGCTTCTTCTTTGAAGGCACACTCCCTTTTGTTAAATAGATCTTGTTGATCTCTAATTTTATCTGTGAGTCTTTTAACTTTTTCCTCTATATTTATTTCACTATCACTTTCAATATATTTAACATCACATGAACAGAGAAAAGTATCACCAGAAGACCAAAAATTTGTACTTGATACTTCTTTTGCTTGTTCATGTTCAATCATAGGTGATTATGAGTTTGGATACCTTCTTCCACCTAACGGTCAATTGTCTCTGATGCTGCCACTGTTCCTTTGAGTTGTCTTCTTCTTCTGAGGTGCTTTCTTCTTTAGCTTCTTTCCCATTGTTTCTATGGCTCTCCTTCAAGTGATCAAGCTTCTACTGAAGGATCTACTCTAATACCAATTGTTGGAAATAATACTGAGGGGGGGGGGGGGGGTGAATCAATATTTACAAATCGATAAATTTTTCTTTTCATACTCAAAATTATATATGCTACTTCAATGAAGGTAACTCGCATCTACACGCAACTGTATTTAAAGCAACCAGCATATATCCAACAAACTTATGATTCAGTTAATTCATCATATGTCGATCTTTAATCAATGCATCAATACTTCATTAACCATATAAACACTAAGCATGTGCAGTAATAACAGAATAAACCATCACACATAAGCAACACACATGAACACCAAGATTTAAGGTGGAAATCCAGTGTGGGACAAAATGCACCTATTGCTATCTTATTTTAATATAAGAAAAATTGTTTACAATCTTGTATTGGTGCAAACTCATACCAATATGTAGGCACCCACTTGTAGAAAACTACAACCTTTTCTTGTTTTCAAGCTACTATTAGAAGGGAGCTCCAGCTCTCTAGCTCTTGTACTAGCCGATCCGTTTACTAGTATGTAGGATCTGGCCTATACAAGGCTCCAATCTTCACTCATTTTCAGCTGCTACTGGAAGGGAGTTCCAACTCCTTGGATCTTGTACTAGCTGATTTATTTACTAGTACGTAGGCGCCAGCCTATAGAAGGCTTGAACCTTCACTCGTTCTCCAACAAATACTAGAAGGGAGCTCCAACCCCCTGATCAAATCACCAACCACTAATGGTAGGAAGCTTTGACTTCCTCACTGAAGGATCCAACCCTCAACATCCTCAGGGACTAGGTTTCATAAAATTTCAGAATGGATACTCCTAGAACACAACACCAAAATATAAAGGCCTTGTTTAATAAAATTTTCATATTAGACCCATCAGCAACATTGAAGCTCAAAATCAATCACCATTGCAATACAACCAATCACTGAAAACCCATCATCACTGAAGCAAATGACATTCAATCAATCTAAAGATTCAAAACATTGTCGCCAGAACACAGTCACCAGAACACAGAGAAGAACACATAACTCTGCATCAACAACCATAATGAATTACAACTTCAAACATCATATTTCATAATGTATACGCTATTTCGATGTTCCAAACCAATGTGTATATGTGCTTTTATCAAAGTGAACCAGCGTACAGATCTGCAAATACTAACTTAAAACATCACAATTGTTCCAGACTTTAGTCATACCCAGATCACAACATTTACAGTGTAAATCATGCATTAGCATTCAGATCTAGACTATTCATGATGAGACCACATAATGATAATTCATTTCAGGTCTTATGATCTTGATCCATCATTAGATCTCATCCCTCATCAACCACTAAGGTTCATCCTTAGTTCAGATCAAGCAAAGCACTAGAAATCCATAACATGCATATTTTTTTTTGATCTCACTCTTCATAAGATATTAATTTCTTGCACACATTGGCCTAATGATCTTCTCCTCCTTATATAGTTTTAGGCCTTTCTCAATACCTCGGAGCAAAACCACATAGGGTCTATGGTATTCTTCGGCGGGATCAAATAATCATTACTCCGCTCAATATTGTGGGCTAATATGATGGTATTGACCCATGGTATTCTTTTCTCTTGAATTTCCTTGTTTTTCCAACATGTACGTGCGTTTCCTCTTATGAGAGTACATGTATACGTATATGCCTTTTTTTTTTTATCTGTGTGCCTGCATGTATACGCTACTTGGACAAAGTGAACCAATGTATACCTCTCTTTCTTCAATATTTAGAGTCTGATCTGTAATCCTTTACTGTTAACCTGTTGCACTGTGAACTATCATCTATGTGAGTTGCCATCAAGGACAACATCTATATCATAATGCCAACAAGAGCTTTCAAAATGTGGGTTTCTAATGTCCACCCTTGCTATAATGGTCGCAATGGTTTTTCTTCCTTCAGACCTTCTTGACCTTCTTTGGTGTCTCCTTTTTGGATGAGATAACCTTCCTTGAATGAATTCCTTTGGTGCATCTCTGGCAATGCGAACATGAATTAGCTCATCCTCTAAAATACTCACCTCCCTTTGGATATGACCTACAATCAGAATCTTGGAATGATGTGATGTAGCTTCAACTTACATTGATTTAAAATCCCTTTCTCTTGTGGCTTTGGAGTGTCTTTAGATTGTGCAAAAATCATCATCATAATGAGAATAAGAAATTGAAGAATCACTGACAATGTTTACCTTAGTTACAAATCCTCAAGTGGGTGATGATGGATTTGCTAAGCCTACAATACACTTCAACTTTTCCAAGACCTGTTTTGTAGCTTGTAACTGATGTTGCAATCTTTGCTTCTCCTCTTTCTCTTCTAGTAGTAGTCTTCTTAGTTCAACATTCTCTGATTGAATGCTTTGTTGATGGAAATTTGACTGATGAGAATAAGATGATGAAGAAGAAGAAAATCCACTTGAGTATGGAGATGGAGGTTCTCCTTCATTTACTAAAGCATTATCATCTTATTTCTCTTCCTTATTCTTTTTCTTATTTATCAATTTCCTCTCATAATATGCAAACAATTTTTCTACCTTATTTTCCATGGTGTAGAAATATTTGCAGAAAGCTTGCTCCTCCTTGGTACGGGCATTGTCATATACCATTTTCCTTCTTCGTATTGCATGTCTAATCTCTGGGTCAAAAGGCATAAGTTTTCCTTCACCCTTTTTGAGTTTGGCCTTTGTTATCATTCACACTCATAATTCTCTTCAACAAGAAGACTTCTTTGATAACAAACTTGATCCGGTATGCCTATGATACCGACATTATCTAAGATATTCTTTTTGGTGATATATTTAGAATTTCATGAAAGAGAATTTAAAAACTATATATGAAAACACTTAAAGAAGAGAAAACATAAATGAGACCATAAATATAATGAACACAAAATTTTGGATCACAGAGTTCTTCCAATGTGGACTAAGTCTCCGAGCCGTACTTCAATAGTGGGGTGGCTGCTTCATTCATCTCAACAAAATGAAAATGAGTAGATGGAAAAATACATCATTATACCTCTAATATTGGGAGTAACTTGAAATTCGACTGCTCAAAACACAACAATAATAGCACCAACAAATATGTGTTGTCCTCCTGAGACTTTTGACTGTAAACATGGGCTACTTTTGAAAGATGCATTGTTGTCTGGAACTTTGTGCCTAACAATTAATGAAAATGCAAGTATTTGATGACCCATGAGATTCACTGCTCAAATGAAAAAACAAACTACACCATTGAAATCATTGCGAAATTATGAACAAAATGATTATAAACTTGAATATATTCCACCACTATCATCCCTAAACCCTCAAGGAATCTTCAAGATTCCTCACTGTTGAAAAATGTCGCAAGAAATTCTCAATTTGATTTTTCCTTGATTAAATTGAGAAAATTTGAATTTACACATGAAAAGACAACTTGGATGCACTTAAATTGTGTTACATGGCTTGTGTCACCCATTTTATTCAGTAAATTAAAGTTGGAGGAGTTAGAGTTCATTCAAGCATGTGTGATTGCTAATTTTTAGCAATTAAAGTGAATTATCTCAAGTTGTTTTCAGTTAAACTAGTTCCAAATGTTGGAGAAACTAGTGGAAGGTAAGTTGTGAAGTGGGACTTCAGTCAAACTCAATGATCATCTAGTTAACTGATCAATCAACCCAAAATAGCGACTATATGCATAGAATTCAAGTTCCTCAGCTGTGGTGGAGATTCCAATAAAATGTAGCATCAGTTGTAGACTAATATTGAGTGTACATGTGTTGCATGCAGTCAGATGATCAATCTTGGAAATTTGACAATCCATTTTGGAGAAATTCCTGAATAATAGGGGCTTGATTTTATAGGAACTATGCAAGGAAATAGCGGCCCAAGCAAAGGGAAAATTTGACTAAGTCTGGGTCAACGCTTCTCAATGAGAAAAGAGATAGGTTATTCACTCGTAGTTTGTGCTCAGTTGAGAAAATAAATTGTAATACATCTCTATTCATCAGATGAATGCAAGAAGGCATTGGTTTTTAGCAGATTTCTTTCTCGAGGAAAACTATGGTGTGCATGCGTCGTATTTCTTATTGCATGTCTGAAATTTTTGTTCTGAATTTTGAATTATCTTCCTCAAAGTAGTAGAGTAGGTTTGTGTCTTGTGATTTTTATTAAAACTTCATGAGATTTTGGAAATATACACCATAATTTCTACATAGTATCACAGGAAGATTCATAGTAGAACAAGAATTTCAAAGTTGTTTATCATGAGGATCGAATTTGTAGGTCAGTGCAGCAGGATATCTTCAAAGCTAATAAGATTACCTTCAATGGTTTGAGGCTAGAGTATGCCTTGGAAGTCACCTCTAATTTCATCGCATGGAGGCCGTATTGGATGAAAATGGCTTGCTAGAATACATCCACATAGATGTTGCAAAACCATAAGTATATGATACCCAAAACCTTGCTCAGTGGAATAAACATATAGCCATGATAAGGAGAATAATATTGGAGGGAGTACGAGATCACATTGTCTCAAATATCTATGGAAAATAAAATCCATTCGCAATGTGGAAAGCACTGAAATTTTTTTTCAAGGATAGTAGTGACCATAGGAACCTGGTGCTCAAGATAAGCTTCGAAATATCAAGATGCAGAAGAATGACACTATTCTATAGTATCTGAGCAGGTTCACACAATGTCGTGATGAACTTGGTGGGGTTGATTAATGTTGTAGAAGAGGACTTGCTAAGCCTAGCCCTTCTAGGCCTTCCCAAGAGCTCACATGGATATCAAGATTCAAGGAATGGGTGGGAGAAACTATTGAATTGGGAATGCTTATGGTCTGATTTGGTACAAGAGGAAGTAAGGGGGAATACCAGAGATGCGACTTCATCCAAGGGTGAGGATGAAGAAAAATTTTCATTGGTTGGAAAAGGAAAGAAGGGAAAAGAGAAGAAATAAAAATCCAAACCATAATCCAACAAAGGGGGAAGAAGAAACATTTGTCCAAAAGTAAATGCCTCCATTGTCATAAATTCAGGCACTATGCCACAAAGTGTCCACACAAAAAGGAAAGTAAGAAGACCTCAAGAGGAGTAACAGGTGAAGCCTTGACTTCACAGTTCGAGATTGAATTTACCCTTATTTAATTCATGGCCAACAAAGTGATGGGGAGTGTGTGGTACTTGGACTCAAGTGCATCATTCCACATGATAGAGTTTAGAGACTTTTTCAGTGACTTGGAGGAGAAATATCTCCAGATGCACATTGAGTTGGGGGATGATGAAAGATACAACACGACAAGGATTGGTGCAATCACCTTTCAGAGGGATTTGGGCTCCCTTATTAGGCTCAAGGATGTAATGTTTTTTCTGGGCCTAAAGGAAAATATCATCTCCGTTTCATTTTTGGAAGGTCATGGTTATGATGTGATCTTCAACAAAGGAAAGGAATTCTTGATACTAAGGCCATGAGACAGGTGAAGCAGATCAGGGTTAGGTTCAAGAACCTATATAACCTAGATGTGGAATACTATGCTGCATTAAGCACTAAGGAAAATAAAGTGCAGGGCCGCAATGTCGATGAACTTTGGCACAAAATATTTTTCCATTTGCATCATGGCACCTTGAAGATTATGCAGCAAATAACCACTGGCCTCCATAAAGGAGCACTTGGGCAGAAGGTTGTATGCAAAGGATGTACCTTGGGTAAGTATGATAAATCTACATTCCATGATCGGGACAACAAAGAACACGTAATCCTAGAAAGAATCCACTCTGATGTATGTGGAAATTTATCAACATCCTCCACTTCCTGGCAAAAATATATTGTCATTTTTATTGATGAATTCTCATGGAATTGTTGTATCTTATTCATTTGGAAGAAGGACGAGACATTCTCCAAGTTCATATAATTCAAGGCACTGGTTGAGAAAGAAACCAACAAGAAGGTGAAGGCTCTCAGGAGTGATAATGAAGGTGAGTACATGTCAAATGAGTTTAAAAATTTCTGTGCAAAAGAAGGCATTCGATAAGAGTTGACAACACCCCACAAGTCGTAGCAGAATGGGGTGGCTGAGAGAAAGAACAATGGCGTTGTGGGAGTAATGAAGGTGATGTTGCATGACCAAGGCTTACCTATGAATTTGTGGGCAGAGGAAGGAATCACAATAGTCTATTTGTAGAATCAGAGTCCTCTTCAGATTCTTGGCATGATTACATCGAAGGAGGATTTCTCAGGGAGAAAGTTGGATGTGTCGCACTTCATGATTTTTGGAGCCTCTATTTACTCCCATGTATCCAAAGAATCAAGGAAGAATCTTGTGCCAACATTAGAGTTAGGGGTATCTATGGATTACATAGAAACTCCCCACAACTATCATATGTACTTTCCATCCTTAAGAATGAAATTTGTGCAAAGGGATGTAAAGTTCAATGAAGAGAAAGTGATGCAGTGCTCTCTTGGGAGGGAGCTTCAGATCCCACTAGAAGAGGAGATTTTATTTCCAAAGGAGGAGCCACAGGAGGTTGTGGAGAAGCCACAAATGGAGGATGAGAGAGGAGATATCCACTCAATTAGAACCATCTAGAGAAGGTGGAAAAAGAACCAGGGAAGCTAATCGACTTGTGCAAGATGCGAGGGAGAATGTGGGAGCTCCTTTAAATTTTCGCAGGCAAAGAAGGTCACCAGAACGGTACACTAGCTACATGGATCTAATGACTTAGATTGTAGATACTGAGGCATCCTTTTTGGAGGAAGTAGTAGAGAAATCTATATGGGTTAATGCAATGGTGGATAAATATGAATCAATTGTGAAGAACAGTGTTTGAGAAGTGGTCCCAAGACCAGCAGATAAATTAGTAGTGGGTTCGAGATGGATCTTCAAGGCGAAGTAGGTAGCAAAAGGAAGCATAGAGAAGTATAATGCTAGATTTTTGGCCAAGAAGTACTGTCAAAGTTGAGTGAATTGGCTATGAGGATACCTTTGCTCCTCTAGAAAGGTACTCATCCAGTAGATAAATTCTTGCACTCACTACGTAGATGGGAGTGGAAGATCCACTAGATGGACGTAAAAACAAAATTCATTAATGGAGCTATTGAGGAGGAGGTGTAAATTGAGCAACCAGAATGTTTTGAGACATTTGATTGAGAGTCTCATGTTTGTAGACTCAAGTGAGCATTGTATGGTCTCAAACAAGTACCCTATGCTTGGTGTTAGCACTCAAAATTAACCTCAAGGCCGAGAAGAGGCAATTTCGAGGTAACCACAGACCAAGCTTCGATTTGGCATCTAGCAGCCAGACTAGAGAGGGCTCTCTCTTTGCCAACAAGATGTGGCTGCAATAAATGAAATTTTAGGCTAGCTATGTAGTATGGTGATTTTTTTGAAAGGTTTTGGGTTGAAACAACAAGAGAAAGGATGATTGGGCCATGGAGTTGATGCCTGTTTCTACCGGAAAACTTGGGGAAATTAAGTGTCATGTTCAGCCAGATAGAAGATTGCCAATGTGAGAAGAATAGGAGGGAAAGCCCACTGCCCTATAGGAATAAAACATGGGATGGATCTCCAGTAGCAGTGTTAGATGAAAGAGAAACACAAGGTTGCTCAACAGAGCATCTAGCAAAGGATGAATTCTGCAAAGATAACCATTACATCTAACAGCAAAATCATCATGAAAGGAGTATCATAGGGGATGGATTCCTAACACATCTCTTAGATAATGCTATAAAAAGGTAGAGAAAACAAAATATGTAAGTGAATTACAGGAAAAACATACTGAACACTAAACAGTGTGATGGATCCCAGGTCTAAAGGGAAAAAACTGCTTTATTAAAATGATATTCAGGAAAACTTTACACAGTGCCAAGCAGCCTTTCTGCTACCAAAATTGAACCTCTATATTTTTAAAATAATCCTATATATATCCTATTACATATTAATTATGAATTCCTAAACATAGGAATCAAAATAATCAAAATAGAAAAAACAAACAAACACCTAAATATATTTTTATGCACTCAAATAAAATAAACCTAACTTATAACTAAGGAATTAAATCACAACAAAGCAGAGCAATTGATTTGCTACCACAAGTCGAATTACCTGCCTAAGTTTGTTTTGGAACATCACTGGAAATTAGGAATAATCTGGGATGCTGATCAAATCATCCTCCACCTGCGCTTTGTAGATGCTTTGGATTACTGAAATATTTGCCATTTGTTCATTGAATGTTTTGAATACTGCCAACTCTCCTTCAAAAACTCAATGCTATTGATTTCATAGCTAAAATACTTGCCATCGGTTCCTAGAAAATATGAACATCCGGGAGGAGATGTGAAGTCAGATCTACGAAGGGCAGCATCAACGTAGTCAGCCTCTCTTGGCACATAATGCCTATTGATCTCATCGAGATAATTCTACTCTAAAACATGTTCTATTGTTCTCTGATGAAATATTCAAGCCCTGGATCTACCCCACGATAATCAATATCAGATAAAATCCTGTTCCTCATAGGCAATGGATCAGTAGGAGGCAGGGCCTGCATGTGATACGCAGAAGCATATGGATTTGAAAGCATAAGCATCAAGAAATGGTGCACGCTGAGGCAATACCGTGTCAGGTTGACATAATGGAATTTAGGGAACTTGATCAACAAATGGTACACGTCTTTCTACACCAACATTATCACGAACAGGTTACCCAGGCCTACTGTCTCGTGGACCATGAGAGTTCTGAAAAGGTATCAGTTGAAATAACTGGGACAAATTTTTAACCTGTTTTGTGTTTAGTTGAAACTTGAACTTTTTTTTCCCATAGTAATTATCTTTAATCGCAGCCTCGAATTTTTTCTCTGGAAATGGCAAGCATTCCTTTTGAATACGGAAGCGTATCTTGGTTGGAAAAGGCTTCTTTGAGGTCGTGAATGCATCAGGTTCAAGTTCATATCCACCTTTACTTGTAGCCTTGTATATTCCATACATCAGACGAAGGTTTAAGTCATACAAAAAGAGACACATTCCATTCGTAACCTTCTCAACAAGCTCCTTATGTGCCCGAGGCAACCCAAAAACATGATAACAGAAACTTTTCAACCACAACCCTTGCTTTCAGAAGCACCTTCAATGATTCCAGGAATTCCACCCCATGGGAGGTGTCCTACTCAACTCATTGTCTAGTATACTTTTTTGGATTAGAGCCAGTGTGAGTGAAAGAGCAATGCGAGGCCAAGTGGGCACCTACAAAACTTTTTTTTTTAGAATGGCCCTACGCGCAACACCATAGTCCAAAAGCACAACGCCATAGCCAGGGGCGCAGCAGCACGCTCCAGATTGGTTTGGCTATCGATATTTTGACTTGGTTTCAATTTTTTAACTTGTGTGTGTTGTGGATGTAGGGGCGCTGAGATTTGGAGCTGAGATGGGCCTTCGTTCTCATCGTAAGCATGACAAAACAAACAAGAATCCTTGTAACCAATATGCAAGATTCAATGCCTACAATTTTTGTTCTCTCTTTGTTGCTTCCACTTTCTTTAGCTCTTCCATTCTCTAAATGTGCATCTCTCTGGCATTTGTGCACTGATTGCTTCTTCACATGCTTGGTTGTACATCTCACGAAGCCGTTTCAGTTCAAGCTCTAACTTTTCTAGCTCGTTTTCAAGTTGTGACATCATAGACGTGCTTGGTAGTGAGGATGTGCCTAAATAATTATCCAATGATGGAGATCACTCATCACTATCCTCACTAGTCATCTTGATTCCCATTTTATTCTTGATATTCTTAAAATCAAGAAGCGTGGTTGATTTCCCAACTAGAGGTTTTGCCTCTTCTTGAAAATTGAAAGTCCTGGAGATAATTTCGTTGATGGCCCTGCTTGACTCTAAAGAAGTAGTTGATTTCACTGAAGAGAGTTTTCCTTTTTATATAACATATTTAGTGCAAAAACTTGGAACAATCTTTTCCACCCTTGCTTGTACAACAGGGACCATGACCCTCCTACAAAACAATCTATTTGACAAATGTTATAAGCTTAGGGAATGATCATGAAGATAATGTTAGGACAAATGAAGATAGCTTGGATTACAAATGTTGGCTCAAAAATATCCATGTCTTCACAACCATGCACTCTGCAAAGTGATTACTTGCAGAAAGGAACCCAATGAAAATATCTATTGAACCCTCTGGCAAAGGGGGAGGTTTTCATTTATTTGACATGTCAATTATTCTTTAAGTTGAAAAGCTTGGAAGAGATGTAAGTAAGGATGACAACAAACACTAAATGAACATCTATAAATATTGAAGTAATTCCTCTCTAGGACCATGAGACCAGTAGATGTAAAATTTTCACTAGCAATATCCTTGTCAACAATGTACAGTGCCCTCTGCACAGGATATCTCTTTCAATCAATGCAAAGAAACGAGCTCGCCATATGTTTAGATGAGGATTAGTAGCATGGTAATAGACCTCAAATGCTATGCTCTCTTCCTCTCTATCACAATCTAGCCACAAGGCCAGCCATTGACATCTCCTAGCTTCCTTTGGATCATTCAATACCTGAATTGTTGCATGGGAGGCCTTTGAGTCAACCATTCATTTGATCATATCTTCTAATCCGGGAGCTGGTTTTTGGAATGTTATATACCGTTAGAAAGCTATCTCCGAGCTGCTTCTGATGGACACACTTATAACATGTTTTGTGCTGAAAATAATGTGCAAAACATCTAATAGAATAGACATAATAAGAGGCCCATTTTGATCACTGAAGGAAGGCCAAAGGACTAACTCTAACACTTGGTACACCAAGATCGATAACTATATCACTGGTTTGTGCCTCACCAAAAGTGAAGCAAATGCAATCCTCTATCATATCTTGGTAGAAGGTAAATTTATTATTATTGTCTTATATGTTGATGATTTTATTTTAACTGGTGATGAGAAGATTATCAGATCTTGTCACAGCCTTTCAAGGGAATTTGAAATGAAGGACATGGGCCTCATGAATTAATTCCTTAGCTTGGAAGTATGGCAAGGTGGTGGGGATTTCATCAAACTAAAAGAGTACATCATGTGGAATTTTCAGTGTTGGGTCTGCAATTGTTTCCTAGTATAGCAGGAAGCCAATATATGTGGCACTTAGCTCAGGATAAGAAAAATACGTGGCTGCAAGTCAAGCAACATGTGAGCCAATCTGGATGAGAAAGATACTTGTTCGAATATTTGGTCAGATGATGGATCCAACTGTGATGTATTGTGATAATCAGAGTTTCATTAAGATCTCTGAGAATCATGTTTTTCACTATTGATCTAAGCATATAGATATTTGGTATCACCATTTACGGGAGTGTGTGCAGAGGCAAATAATGTTGCTTCAACACATTGTGACAGATGAACAAGATGCTAACATTTTGATAAAGGCATTATCAAGAGGGAAGTTTGAGTTCCACAAATGTAGGATAGGGGTGGTTGATAATCTGTTTCTTGCTGAGAGGGAGTGTTGAAAATTACAACAAGAAATTCTCAATTTGATTTTTCCTTGATTAAATTAAGATAATTTGAATTTCCAGTCAAGCATGTGTTATCGCTAATTTGTAGCAATCAAAATCAATTATCTCAAGTTGTTTTCAGTTAAACTAGTTCCAACTATTGGAGGAACTAGTGGAAGGTCAATTGTGTAGCGGGACTTCAGTCAAACTCAATGATCATCTAGTTAACTAATATATCAGCCCAAAATAGCTAGTGCATGAAGAGAATTTGAGTTCCCCGACTATGGTGAAGATTCCAAGGCAGTGTAACACCAATTGTAGACTAGTCTTGAGTGTATAGGTGTTGCATGTAGTCATATGATCAACCTTGGGAATTGCACAATCTATTTTGGATAAATTCCTAAATAATATGGGCCTAATTTCTCAAGAATTGTGCAAGGAAATATAGGCTCAAGCAGAGGTAAAAATTGAGTAAGTTTGGGTCAGAGCTTCTTAGTGAGCACAGGGATAGGTTATTCAATTGCGACTTATGCTCAGTTGAGCAAAGAAATTGAAATACATCTATATTCATTAGATTAATGCAAGCAGGAATTGGGGTTGTTAGTAGATTTATTTCCCCAGGAAAACTACGATGTGCATGTCTAAATGTTTTGTTGTAAATTATGAATTAACTTCCACAAAGTAGTAGAGTAGGTTTGTGTCCTGTGATTTTGATTAAAACTTCATGAGTAGCTGCAAATCCACACCATAATTTCTACAATCACAACATCTAAAAAGAATATTCTCTAGAATATTCCCAAATAATATTTTTCCTCGAAAATCATACCATGCCTGGTTCCTGCCTCCTGGTTCTTGGCTCTAGGTTCCAACTTCTATTAACGTTTTGCAGCCTATTGACCAGCTCATGGCTCCATTCACTAGGCTTGTGAGTAGGAGTAATTTTTATATTTGTACATTGGCGGAGTTTAAAAAGGCCACTGACCCACCACACATAGCCAAATAGGCATGGGTTTTGGCAGGGTTGTCGGTTCGAACCCCTGCTTGAACCATTTTTTTACACAAAAAAATTGTTTGTTTTTAAACAACATTTAATCTGTTAACGATTTTCTGCTAATAACATGCCAACAAACTTAATTGTTGTGTATTATAATAATACACTGCCATTGATCGTTTGAGGGTGTTAGAACCATGGTTGACTATCGACGAGACTTTAACTGTTAATAAAGAAATAGACCACCAAATTAAATCAATCATAACTGTCAATTGTAATAATTGTTGGTTTATATATATAGGTGGCCGCCTATTTATTGGAATCGTAAGTTTCTTTCCGTCGATAAGTTCCATCCATACGCCAACTTCTTATGGTTTAGGAACTTTGAATTAGCTTAATTAATAACTGTTGGCATTAACTGTTAGCACAACTGGTGGGTTTGATGCATGGTGCCAGTTCAAATCTAGTCGGTCATTACATTTTTTTAAAATAAGAACAAAACTATTTCAAAACCGTAGAATAAGTCCACCGCTTGACCCACTAACTGCTATTTGTCGGCTAATTTCATCATTTTCTAGGTGCCACATGGTGCCATTTGGTTGGCCCACATGGACCCACCTTAATGATCCATTTAGCCTCCTCCAAATTTAGTAGGGAGATGTTATATTTAGTGGATCCACCAAATCAGAGAAGCTCTAAATTTATTTGGTGCTCTGCCAACTTTGTCCATTTTCCAAGTTTAACCTCGAACTTTGAATTAGCATATATTACTCATATAAAGTTAAATTGAGATAGTGTCTAGGCCATTTGAAATATTGTGGCAATCTCTTCGATCTAGTCCTAGTTTCATTGTGATCCAATGACTTTTATTTTTGGGCCAGTAGGGATCTTCCCAGATCACCAAAGGATTCTAAAGGTTTCGATCCCATAGATTATGAAAAGTAAAGGATATGTATGATATTTTATACCATATTCACATAAGTGGGACTAATCACAATGGTGGTTTGAGTGGTTCCTTGCCTTGAGAAAGAAAAGGTGAAAGTGGCCATAAGTAGAGGGGTAAAAGATCCATTATATCAACAGCCATTTCGTTAAGAAAAATTGCTGTATCACAAAAATGTGAGAGATGAGGAAAGTGGTTGGAATAATTTCCATATGTTTTGCACAAAGTGCATGGGTGGTTCATGCATAATGCTTTATTTTCTTAGATGAGTTAGGTAGAGTGACTTGTACCTTTAGGAACTTTGGGTCTAACTGAAGGTCATCCAAGGTAATGAATTCTTTTAACCAGGGGAGAGTGGGATAGTTATTGGTGGCATGGCCTTGAATATCGCACAAAGAAATTGGGGGTGTGGGTTTAGGTGCAGAAGGTTGAGTGGTCGTAGCCCTAAGCTATCTTATCAATGCCCCCCTTCTTCTTATCTTTGCTCCCCTTTTTAATTTTCTTGCACAATATGAGTATACTCCTGTTGAGGTTATGGTAGAACTGAAGAAATGAATGTGATTTTTAGAATAGGTTGGATGGGTCTCAAATCTAGATAGGCTTTAAGATGGTTTGGTGGGGTATTGGTAACAAGATCTAGGTACCAAATTGGAATTCCTAACGTGATATTAGAAAAAATCAACATATCCATTACAAGTGTACTGATTATTCCTTATGACAGGAATAAGAAAGGTATCTAACTAAGTGGATAATGCCCAGGGAGAACATTCGCAAGTACATTAATTAAATTTGTAGCAACATGTTGAATGAGAAGCTGACTATTAGAAAGGGGAACCATACTACTAAGAATCTTGAGACCCAAACAGCATGCATACCTGAGAAGTGCTAGGTGTAGTTGGAATAGGTGGTGGGTCATAATCTGCCCCAAGAAAAGAGGAGCCTTGTAGACTCCTAGATTGATTTTAGTGAGAGAAGGAAATGTGTCATTACCAACCATTGAGGAAATAACATTTTCAGAATGAAACGTAAGCTTTGGATTATAGTATGTCAAATGGTTAATAGTGAAAATCTTCCCATTATGGGGGAAGCGCATGGTACAATAGATAGAGGAACATATTGTCTTCATGGCATACATGAAGCTACATCCTAGTAGGAGGTTATAGTTGAAAGGGGCATCAATAACCTCAACATCAATCAAGACTTGCTTGCTAGCTAGCTCGATAGGGAAATTTTTGTACAAGCCTGTTGGTTACAAGGGATGGCCATCACCATCATATGCTATAAGTGTAATCATAGATTATTGGAGTTCCAAGGATCCAAGTTGTTTCCAAACCTGAGTGGAAATCACACATGTAGATTCCCCTTCTTAAATGATACACCTCTAGTCAAGGGTGTTATTATTCGATACAAGGATTTGGAGAAAAGAAATAGATGGGGGGAGATGAGGAGATTATTCTTTTTCAACATCAAATACAATCATTTGATCCTCAGATGGATACAAAGTGCCCAAAGGGGAGAGTAGAGCCTTGCAATGTGAAGGGCACATCTAGAGGAGTTCCAAAAATGACATGGTGACAATCAATTGTGCTAAGACATCTAGAGTACTATAATGATGGGCGGCGCTGGAAAGGGTAGTGGTAGCATTTCAATGTAAAGAACCCTTGGTGATTTTAGGAGGAACCTCAACTATTGGTTGAGAGATTTGTAGAGTAGAACGTTTTGACAACAAAGGCTCCATGATTGGTGTCGATTGTGTCTCAAGAGAAGGACAAGAGGACTATATTGATGTGAATAAGTGGAGAGGTTGAAGAAAATAACTCTATCATCATAATCTAATACATTCCATTCCCAGGTTGGTTGGGAGGCAGAGCAAGAGGAGCTTTGTAGCCATGATGAGTTGTCATGTACCCTTGGCTAAGGAATAGATTATGAATCACAACCAACTGTGAAGGAGTTTGAGAAGAGGTAGAAGGAGGTTGATTCCTCCTAATTGTAATCTCTTTATTTTACCATAGCCTAGGCATATCATGGAGGAGGGGACACTTGTAAGTGTAATGAAAATATGTACCACAATAGGCACAAAGTTAATTTATGTGAATAACCTTTTTTTCTTGGATTAATCTACATGTTGTTGAGTTTTGGTATTCAAGTTTTCACCCTAATTGGCATTAGTCTTTTTGTCTTGGTTACCCTAATTTTGAGAAATTTTCTTAATCTTACCCTTGTTCATTTTCTTCATATTAAGGGGATTGGCTACATTCTGTTGAGCATACAACTGAGATTGATGAAGAGGTGCTTGCTGAGGCATGGGAGGTTAAGGTGCTAGTGTCAAAGGGGCTAGAGCACTTGGATGTTGTTGAATGTGCTGGAAATATGTCATCCAAGAGGGTCACCCCAATGAAAAGTCCCAATCAGACTTTGCACTGTTTGGTGTGGAAGCCCTTCTAGAAATAAGGCTCAAGTGTGATATGCTATTAGATATTTTCCTTGGCTACAATGGTCAACACAAAAGAGTACTACACATGTAACTTTGGGTGAACAAGAGGGAATGCCTTGTGGAATGCTCATCTACAGAATGTATCAAGGTTATTCTACCAAAAGGGAGTGAAAAGTGAGCCTTTAAAAGAGGAGTAGTAGTATTGATCTAATAAAGAAACATAGGCATATGCATAAGAATGAATCATTGATCAACCAACGAAATAGTTCACATATAAGTAATGATTGTTAAAACAAATACAACACACCTTCAATAAGATAAGTACTAAAGCCACCGAAATAGTTCAATTTCCTTAGTAATATTAAAAAAAATACATTGAAAATAGTATTACAATATTTACGACATACGCATGAAAGTGTGTTGGCTCAAGGAACTTCATAATTAAGCAAAAGTTTCAAGATACATGAGTATAAAGACACCACGAGCTCCAATAGTGGAGAATTAGAGCATCAACTTTCTCCTCCAAAAGAATTATCTTTCTCTCTTATGCCTTGTAGGAGGAGCCAAGGTGAAAAGTCCTTTACATGACCAATGAGTGTGTATATATAACAAATGGGGTGATCCATCAACTCCCTTGTGACTCTTGGACTACCCTCATGATTGTTTGACTTCTCAATGACCTTTCTACTTCCTATGTGACTTTTCACATTACATAGATGACCCTTGGACTTCCACTTTACATTACATTACTCCAATATTGAATTTACATAATCCACACAATGATGTGGCACATGGTGATTCATGACATGACACTAATGACATGGACTTCATGCTGACATGTCAGTGTCAAGCCACTCTTTGTTGTTGCTTTTCTATGTCTTCTTGAAAGATGAACATGGTCTTCTTATTCCTCTATATGGCTTGAAAATTTGAGTCTTCAATGTAAACTTGATCTCCAACTGTTGTCACAGCTGATGTCCCTTTCTCTTTGCTTGATTTATCAAATTATTCTTGCAGCTTCGAAGGTGTCTTCTAGCAAGGTCTCCTTCTTCACCCCCTTCATCATTGTCTTGTTATAACATGATAGAATACCTACCATTGAAATCCACTCATGACAAGATGACATCAGTCTGATAAAATCCCTAGTCTAATATGATGCATAACAATCCACTAATTGAGTTGGAACTGGGTGACAAATTGGGAATAAAGCTCAAGGATTACGCAGTTATGCAGCTAGGATGTTAGGGTCAAGGATTGAGCCTTGAGACTACATAATGCACAGTTTAGGCAATCTAGGGCTTGTGATCTATGTAGTTGAGGGGCTAAAAAGGTCAAGATGAGGGCTTGAGGCTTTAGGTTGACTCTTACACATTTATGGAGGGATATAGGCTAAGGGATTACACAATTCAAGGGATCGAGGCTAAAGCTTGATGCTTGAGACTACACAATGAATAGAAGAGACTAATCAAGGGCAAGGATTGCGTAGTTCTGGAGCTCAAGGGTCGGGACTGAGGACTGTGACTACACAATGTGAAGTTATGAGAGGCATAGACTATGCATTGCTCAACCCCAAGAGGTAAGTTTAAGGCTTGAGTACTGAGACTACACAATATGTAGTTCAAAAGGACTAAGTGATTTCAGGTTACTTTGTCGGGAAGTTCTCCATATTTAACTAAGTGTGGGATTAGTGAAACCGAAGTGAACAGTGATAAGACTTGAGTATGATCACACACTTATAATACTTGACAACACAACATAGATCACCTATAACACATGAATACCATACTTTCCTCAATGCAACGACATTGCAACAACTTACCCCAAGTGTGACACCAAAGATACTCTTTGTGACGATGGTGATGACAATTGTGCGACAATGCTTAGAACTTTGGAAATGAGTGTGCTACATGTCTACACACTGAGAACAACCCATTAACATAAAGACCATCCCAAAAATTACATTTTTATTTTATTCAAAAAGGAACAAGAATACTTAAAGAAAACACGTGATGATTGTTGGGTTGTGTTATATTCTTTCCACGACTAGCCCACGTAGTTAACCGGGGGGTTAGAGGGGGGGCGGAGCCCCCTTTTGTTGCACCGATTGTGTAGCGGGGGGGTGGGGGGTTCACAGTGGTTTGAGGTGTACCCTTGACCCCACTTTATGGGGTCCAAGGCAGCGCCTTGGAAAATTTTGGTTTTGGACCCTATGTTAGGATGGGCGGACCCACCTATGGTTTTGCGCATGATTTTCGCACATGTTTTTGGACGTGATGGTTTTCAGTCCATGGTATTGGATGCTTCAGCATGTATAAATATGTATTTTAACATTGAAAGGAACATAATGAAAAATCAAGCTGGTAGTCCCGATTTTGGGATCCAGGGGAACAT
>APFE030817304.1:4419-81882 GCA_000404065.3 Pinus taeda | reverse complement strand
CAAAATGTGGTGCAAAACCTATTGCAATACCTGGTGCTAAACTTGGTGTAAGACTTGGTGCAAAACTCGATGCAAATTTTGTGTCAAGTTTTGCACCATATTTGATAAATGGATGCAAATAGCACCAAAAATGGGCTCTAGATGTAAAAAAATAAGTAAAAAAGGATTCTAATCACAGGATTTGTTGTAGTGAAAGGAGTCAGGAGAATTATTCAACACATGGAGGAGGAGGCTATCCCGGACCAATCTGACCCTGAAATGGAGGATTGGGTTTATCTCCTCCCGGATCGTGGCAGCATCAGAGGACGCATGACCCTTTACAAACAAGCATTGCATGTTTATTGGGTCATGAAGAGGTTGCTTGCCAAAGCTATGGAACAAGTAGCTATGGAAATGGCGGAGCTTTCTCAAGGGATTCCTAACCTCAAGAAGGAATTGAAGAATATTCAAATTACCCTACTCATGCAGGATAGGAGGATGGACGAAATTCAACAGCAGCTAAAGCAATGCCATCATGACATCAAGAGGGATATGGACTAGCAGATAGACAAGGAGGCATAGTCTTGTTAGTTTTCATCTCCTTTTTGCTTTTATGAAAACCGTAGATGATAGTTTTGTCATCAAATTTTGTTGTGATAGATATAGAAGGAAGATGAGAAATATGGGTATTCTTTACGATTGTATAGTGCATATAGCATGGACAAATAGACTTAAGGATTTTTATTTTTGGATGGCAGTAAATGGCCAAAAAATACTCGGTTTCCCCTTGAGGCGGGTTGAGGTCATCACGTTTATGTAATGATTTTGACTTGATGAAATAGAAGTAATAGTCCTTCCGCAGTTTACAAAAAAAAATAAATCATTATATCATCTCTTTCAACAATATTTTGATTTGTTTTGAATTTTTATAAATATATGTTTTCCTCTTATAAATTTTTTGAATACATTGTTGTACGCAATTATCTATTAGTAATTTTGAATATATGTAATTGCCCATTAGTAATTAGTTGGCAATGAAGAAGGGAGATGATCTTGTCATGGATTAATTTGCACCTTACACGAGGATTGATTCTACACATCTATTTCATTTTAATTCTAGGTATCACAACTTTTGACATCCAATTAATTCTTAATAGTGTCCCTCTAGGTATTACTAGATATGTCTTGGAAAATATTTTTTTTAATAATATATAGCCTCAAGATTAACATCTAATGCATCTAATGCAAGCAATCAAATAGGATTAGAAATCACCATTTCCAATGAAATAAATGCATTTAGTGCAAGAAATATTCTTCCCTCTCTCCCCCCTCCATCTAATCTTGAAAAATTAATTTAATAATTTACAGAGATTAAGAACATCTAATCCATCTAATGCAAAAATTCAAATAGGATTAGAAAACAACATCTACACTCAAATCAGTGCATCTAATGCAAGAAATAAAATAAGCCTAGAAATCAACATCTACACTGAAATCCATGCATCTAGTGCAAGCAATGAAATATAATTAGAAATCAACATCTATGCTGAATTCAATGCATCTAGTGCAAGAAATGAAATGTAATTAAAAAACAACATCTATGTTGAAATCAATGCATCTAGTGCAAGCAATCAAGTAGGATTAGAAAACATCATCGACACTTCAAAATAAATGCATCTAAAGCACAAGGGCTTCACTCAATGAACCTATGACATATCGCATGCATTCGTGACATACTAAACAGTACCCCTAATTCGACTACATATTGCAAAATACCTCTAAAAATCAAATTAATTAACCCCCTAACAATATGAACCCAATACACCTTCCCAATTTAAAAAACCCCTACTTTCACTAGATATTCTAGGTATCCATTTTTTCATTAACATTTTTTATACCCCTTTACATTTTTTCATTAACTTTGAGCTCCATTTTTTATACCCGTTAATATCAAAACCTGTTACCCCATATATATCCCGCAATATATTATGTCAATTTTTCCTTAATATATATCCCTCAATATGAACCCACGTGGTTTGGTATTGCTCCCCTAGTGAAGTCCCCGTGATATAAAGCAAGCAATCAAGTAGGATTAGAAATCAATATCTACGTCGAAAATCAATGCATCCATTGCAAGCAATCAAGTAGGATTAGAAATCACTATCTACACTGTAATCAATGCATCTAGTGTAACCAATCAAATAGGATTACAAATCATATTCTATACTGAAATCAGTGCATCTAGCACAAGAAATATTCTTCCCTCTCTCACCCCTCCATATATATCAATATCTCCCTCCATCTCTCTTTCCGATGTCTCTATATCTCACCCCCCAAACACACACACACTCTTTCTTTCTATATCTATATATTTCTCCCTCCCTCTCTCTCATTCTTCTTCTCTCTCTTCACCTCCCATCTATATCTCTCTCTTCCTCTGCCTCTCCTTTGTCTAGCTGTATCACCCCCAAAACATACACATTCTTTCTCCACAACTATCTCTCTCTCCCTCCCTCTTCATCTCCATCTCCCTCTCTCTTCTCCTTCTCTCACCATTACATCTCTCTTCCCTCATTCTCTCCTCTCTCCTTCTCTCTCTTACTCCTTTATCATTCTCTCTCTCTCTCCACCTTTCACTCTATGTATTTCGTCTTACCTCCCTCTTTCTATCCCTCCCTCTCTCATTCTCTCTCTCATGTCTTCACTCTCCCTTTCTTTCCCACCCCCCCTCTCTCTCTCGTTTCCATTTAACTCAATCACTATCTCTCTCCCTCTTTCTTTCTCTCCCCCTTCCTTCCACATCTCCTTCTTTGTCTTTCTATTTCACCCCAAAATATACACACTCTCTCTCCATCTATCCATTGCCACTCAATCTACCTCTCTCTTCACTTTTCTCTCTCTATATATTTCTTCTTCACTCTCTCTCTCCCACTCCAACTCCATCTCTTTGTTCCTCCCTCTCAAGTCCTCTCTCTGGTCCTTCCACTCTCTCACTTTCTCTCCTACCTCCTTCACTCTCTAACCATCTCTCTCTCTCTCTGCACTCGAGCCTTTTCACTATCTCCCTCCCTCTCTCCTCCTCTCCCCCCTCCATCGTTGTGTCTCCCTTTCTCTCTCTTACCCTTCTATCCCTCTCTCACTCCTCTCTTTCTCTCTTCATTACTCCTCTCCCCTTTCCTTCATTCTATCTCCATCTCTCCCTTGTCACTCCATCTATCTCTGCACCTCTATCACTCTATATATTTGTTCTTCCCTCAATATATATCTAGAGTTAATTATATATCATGATATATTAATGTATATTACAATATAACAAAATGAATATCATATTAAATTTATTTATCTTAATTATATTATAATTATATTGAATGATTTTAATTTAATATAATATATAATATTAATATTAATCTTTTAATAGAAATATTAGATTTAATGATGTTTTTTACATAGCATGATAACAAAATGTATAATAAAACTACATCAAATTAATATATGTGGTTTTTCCTTTTAAAGATTCATTTTACAAATATTTAATTAAAAGAAGTATTAAAAATTTTGGGGCACGATTTTGGATTCTTTGTGTTGAATTAACATTTTTTCTTTTGATTTAAGAAATGGTATTGACTTGAGCAAAGAGTAAAGTTGTTTAAAATTTTACCTGATTTGAAACTTTAATGTGGTAATTTTTTTTGTTAAAAGTAAATTTATGATCCATTCAAATTCAGGTATATGATAAAAGATTTATTAAACCCATTAGCGATTTAAAATTCAAGTAAATGTTTTGGTGAATATTATTATTTTTTGAGAACATGACATACTTACACATGAAAGTCATAATAGACTATAAAATATGCCTCTCAACACAATTAAATTAAATTTATATATAAACCAAAGTCACTATCTCACCAAAACTTTGGACTTTATGAAAGATTAAAAGAACCAGCGTATTTAACGGGACCGAGAACTGACATATAAGTGGGCATTCTAGGGCCCATTTGGGCCGCCCAATTAGTGTTCGTCCATAAAGATGCGATGGGTGAGCTGGAAAAGTATTGATTAGTTGGAAAGACTCCACATTAACAAAAGAAATCAAAAAGTTGAAAGGATGGGTCATTAACAAAAATCAGGAAACATAGTTTTTAAAATGGAAAAGTGAAGGAAGTTTATGTATTTTTAAAGAAACAATTGTGGTTGAATTTTGATTTGTGATGTTCAAATTGGTTTTTTGATTTTATATATGGATTCAATGCTTTCATTTTTTTTAGATAATTTGATTGTGTAATATTCATGCATCAAACTTGTGATTTTAATATATTATTTCTATATTATAAACAAATTAAATTAGAAAATAAAAAAAATTGTAAAGATTGGATGGACCAAAAAAACATTGAAAAAGAAAGGCTTTCTGAAACATCTATAATTACTAGTGCTACACAAAGGTTTTGGCTATGCTTCAAAAATATAATAAACTAGTAATATGAAGGATTTTGTAAACGATGGGTTGATAGTCTCGATGAGAGTTAATCCATCTGTTTCCACATCTTAATGCTCATCGCAACCTTCATTTGAAATCTTCTCAGCTTGTAAATTTGAGATCAACATCTTTGATCTGTGGGGTCACGTTTAGACACAAATTTTTCCTAATACTAATGGTTAACTATTCTCAGATTTATTTATAACAAAGGGAGTTGCAAGCAACAAGTCCCTGTCGTGCTTAGTAAGAACTTTTAGGATAAAGTTCCGGATTCTCCAGCGATGAATCTAGTTTATCCAAATTAAGTGAATGTGCCAATCGTAGTAGTTTCAGTCCCATTTGTTGCGGTTTAAGTTTACCTTGCACCTATTAATGTTCTAGAATCAGAAGAAATTTCAAACTTTTACAAAGTGTCAAATTGATCTCTCGGAGATTCCTTAAATTCCCTATGGAATTTTCAAGCACCTCCAAACTTTTACAGTAGTGCAGATTGATATTGTCAAGATTAGATAAATTCTCGGAGAAATTTGGGAGTATCAGAGCCTGTATATTATGTTTCTTAATCAGTAGAACCGCCATCAGTATATTATCTTGTTGATCTAGTTGGTGATCTAGTTTATCCATAAGCATCAAAGCCAGTATAATTGACCATTTACTAGTAAGATGCAACAAGGGTATAGGCAAGAGTAAGGGGAGAGACTGCATAAGAAGCAGAGGTGGGGGAAGTATATTATTTTTTAAATTGCGTTTCTACTAAGTCTTTACAAGAATCACCTAAAGCAGTTAGAGATCCATCAGCCCTCTATGTTCCATATCCAATTGGATAACTCGAAGCCTATTAATTAAGAACCCGTTGCTTAAGCGCTTTCACACTAGTAGATCCCAGATAGGCATAAACAAAGGTTGCTAAAGCAGGTGAGGTAAGAGTTTGAACAACATCAAAGCACGCATAAGCAGGATCCACATCCTTTCCTAAGAAAGCCAATGGTTTGCCTAGCATACCTTCGAGTAGCATTCCAGTAGTAATAGAACCACTTTGACAACGGGCTATTGAAAGTAAGGGACCAATTAAGCTCTGTTTGAAGTCCCGAAAAGCACGCAAGGAAATGACACCACCATAAATCCTAGCTACAACCAAGTCAGCTCATGTTAAGTCTGCACCATTAAGAGCAATAAATATCGGATTCGTGGTCTTCTGCACACTTCTACTAAGGAAGAACCTAGACTAGAACCAGGTAGAGCTAAGGCTGGTGGAAGAGAAAGACTGGAAGAGTATTATTATCCAGGGGTTGTAGAAGCAAGCGCATGGTAGCTGGAAATTATATATCCATTGTTGTGTAAGGTTGGAGGCTATTATCCCTCATTACTATCCTTCATATAGTCTATCATACCACCTATGAGAACTTTATAGTTTTTTATTTAGGCCTTGGACATAGCCTCTAGAAAGTCAGTATTACCAAGGTGAACATATGTATAGAATCTATATACTAAGCATCACTAGCATCCTCACCAGCTTACCATCCAGTAGAACCATCAGTAGAAGCAAATGCATTAGAGTAAGAAGTGAAGGAAGTTCGTTACCTAGTTAGAGATCGATATTGATAGCTAGAATCTTAACCATTTACAAGGTCATAACTCATTCCAGATCCATTATCAGTTGACTCCACAGAGGCAAAAGCAAAGGCAGGGGGAGAAACAAAGCAATAAACCATGGTGGAAGCAGATCCAAATCCAGATCTAAGTAAAAGAGAAAAAACCACTAGAGAAAGATCGAAACCCAGTTGCAAACATAGCATGGGTGGTTACAAAAGTAGTTTCATCAGTAGTAGTTTGAGATCGAGATCCAGAGCTATGACTCAACTTATTTAGTTAAGGGGGGCTGCGAAAGAATTGACTAATAATTTCGCTAGAAATATACTTAGGAATTGACTAACAATGGAGGCCATCTAAATAAGTAGCCTAAGGGCTACCAACATTTTGCCTAGCATCCCAGCTTGTTCCAGCTTACCTTCATTTGGTTAAGGATTGATATCTATAGCCATATGCATATGCAAAGCGAGTAGTTCTAATCCTGGGTTTAGAGTGCAAAAGGGAGTCCAAAGCCCATAAATACATATTACATATATAATACATGCGTAGTTCGATGGTTATAAAGCACGTATATAAAACCTAACCCATGGCCAGTGGTTCAAGATCATCCCTAGACAAATAATAGCCAATTGGACAAAATATGAACGTTGTTTCCCTATGCTAGAGTAAGCACCATGCCTCCCTGATGAACGAGCAATGAACGAGCCTAGCGTCCACCAACAAACAGGATCGCAGGGGGAGATTTCATTCAATCATTACAAAAGAAACCACATGGCCATCTGGAAGAAATAAAAATAGACAGAAAAACACGGATCTCTGGACCAAAAACCAACCCCAACGTGGGTCCCGTATCAAGCCAAATGCACAATCATACCTTATATAATCACCCATTTTTCATGATAATAAAGGAAAGACCAAACCGAACCAAAGCAAAAGTAGCAGTTGTAAGAGATAATGGCGGCAGAGAATACATATGAACAGAATAGAACCTCCATGGTGATGGACTCACTGCAAGACACCACCCATTCAACAACAATGATGAAGGAAAAAATATTGGTTGTGGCTGAGCAATATAAGGATATCTACACCACAAGCCAAAACTGGGTGAATCTAGTCAAACAAAGAGAACGACTGGTTGAAGAGATACAAGAAAGAATAAACAAAATGCAAGTAGAGGCAAACCTACTAATGGATCCTGGCCGTCACACCGCCAATTCTACGCTGCATCGTTACATAAATCATGATCTCTTTTAATGACTAAAATATCATGATAATGTCGTTTGGGGTTCTTGTCTGTCAGAAACTCCTTTGTCTATCATCTTGTTGGATAGAGAAATTAATAAAAAATTAAATAAATTAAATAAATAAGAAATAGAAAATTAAAACTTGCAGGTGGTTAAATAAAGAAACATAAAGTTAAATATAGAAAATATAAAGCTTGCGGGTGGGCACGTGCAGCTTGCATGCAGCTCACGTATCCCCTCTCCACACTAAATGTTTGGTATGTGCTAGAGATTCAATTGAAACAACCTCACTAATGAAAGATGGCCTTGCTACCCAGTCCAACCATACCACCTAACAATCCCAACTGTTTGTACCATGCTTTCATATATGGGAATTTTAAGACTGGAAGGTGGTGAATGCGATAATGGTAAAAAAAAGTAGGGTTGGATCGGGCTTATAACCTTTCACTAGCTTACAAGTTGATCCAGTCGAAATAGCTGCACCACCAACAACAGAGCCAACGTCAGCAGCATAGGAAAAATAAGAGCAGGAACTGAGCAAGCTCACCATTTTTTCTTTATCCAAACAAAATGAAAGTGTTTCGTCACGGAGCACATTCAGAGGTGGCCTACCCCACTTCCTGTATTGTTTTTCAGGTGATACGAGTTTGGAATGCGGATTTGCCTTTATGATTATATTGAAGCAGCTTGACGCCTAGGTAAATGATGCCAATCCATAAACATTATCTACTGCTCACAAGAATCGCATCTAATAAAAGCAAATACAATAGCTAGATGAAATTCATGATTATAATGAAGGCCTCCAACATTTTCTACATCATGAAACATTCAATCCAGTACTTCAAAATTTGTCTACAAAGAAAATGAAAAAGGAACAAAGATAACCAAAAGCAAAATTGATAGGTAGGCAGTGCATGTATTAAGATACCAGGCGCTTTCCTTTATGTCCAATTTGTATCTCCTTGCAATCCAACCTGGGTGTGTAGGTGAGCGTTGTTTTAGGTAAACAAATTCCCGTAGAGTTAGTATAAATTTCTATTTTTTTCTAGTTATTCTAGTAGAGTTATTATAGAAAAAGGAAAATTTTCTATTTTTTTCTGTCAAGAAGTTGAAGCAAAGCTGTCAAAACCCAAAACCCTTTAAATTAGAGTAAGCAAAAGTTGAATCCAGAGCTATCAAAACCATTTAATTAGAGTAGAAGAAGTAGAAGAAGACATTGTCAAGATAATTTACCCAAAAGCCAAGTTGAAGCCTAGTTGAAGCCCAAGCTATCAAAACCCTTTAATTAGAGCAGAATAAGTTATTGCTAAACCATCATCCTTGTCATCATTCCTGCAGGCCCAACAGAAGAAGCTATTGTTGCTAAACTATCATTTCAGCAAGCTCAACAGAAGAAGTTGTTGTTGCTAAACTATCATTCCTGCAGACTTAACAACAGAAGTTGTTGTTGCTAAACTATCATTCCTACATGCTCTTAAGTGGTTGCCACCAAGAAACATATTCTTAAACATGCTCTTTCTGGTCACCAACGGAAAACATAAGTGCTCACCACTAGAAAACCACCAGAAAACATTGCTGCAATTGCCACTGTAATTGAAGCAATTGCCGCTATTCCATCCACAAGAGTGAATAAACAGAAATAATGTGTAGCAAACATTGAAATGTTCGAGACAAGAGCCAACTCAGAAATATCGCCAAAACATAAATATCAGAAATATTGTTGTGTAGCAATGTTCCCTGCCAGATCGGATTTTCATGCAAACAAGGGTTATCATGCAAACAACAATTGTCAAGTATGGTTATCATGCAAACCACAATTTTGACATGGCAGTGGTTCTCTAGACACGTAAAAAATACGTATTTAAAATAAAAAAATATAATGTCTCAATCTTATTGAAACTCCGAGATACACGTTACTAGTATTTAATGTTTATTAATTAATGTTAACATTAAACCACCAGTAATCCATATGAACATTTATATGATGTCTTTACTCATTAGTTTAAGTTTCAAAATGAAAAATGGTTCATTTGAAAATTTATATGATGTTTTTACTCATTAGTTTAAGTTTCAAAATGAAAAATGGTTCATTTAAATTGCTTTGGCTTTGATAGGAGGCCAAATAAGATGATAAATCCTTTGATGGGTTAAAAAAAATATTTGATTTCTCTCATCGTTAAAAGAAAAATTATTTCATTAATATAAACAAACTTTGGTTAAAATGAAAAAACAATCATTGATTTGCGTTTCGGACTAATACTTATCGGTAAAATCGATTGTTATAGTCCCTGCTAGGCCCTTTGGGCGGGGACTAATAAGAATTATTTTATTTTATTACTTGAAAACAGATAAAACTGCATAGAATCTATTTATTATTAACATCTCAACACGGGAGAGATTCAGTCACTTGTGTAACAATAGTGTAAATTTATAAAGTAAAAAGAGTGATTAGATAGGAATTTTTAAATTTATCATAAAAATAAAAATTATTTTATTTTATTAATTGACCATAAAAAAATAGATTAGACTTTTTTTTTTCAAGTTTATTGTATTACAAGGTGTTATAATTTAATGTGTAACAATATTATAAGGCCATCAAATATTGAGAGCAATCAATTATCAATTAATATGTAAATTAAAGTTTAAAATATAACTACATCTAATGTGTAAAATTTAGTTCAAGATACATTCATATATGTAATTATATGAATTACGAGAGTTTTAATATTTCTTCATAAGACAATAAAATACTTAAGTTGTATTATTTGTGTAATGGTATTATTATTTTTTCTCATAATATTCTTAATAATTGAAGTTATAATAATATCAACTATTTTTTTATTAATATAGTTAACTTTCTTATGCGTGGGTTCGAGGGTTCGAAAAGAAAATTATAGAATATTTATAATAATAATATTTTTAATAATTAAAGTTATAATCAAGGGAACATCAACTAAAAAATACCTGAATATAGTTAACTTTCTTATGCAAGGGAATTATACATATTTATAATAATGATAATAATATAATATAAAAAAACAAAATTAAAAAATAAGAATATATATACATATATTGTAGTGAAATTTATACATAATACAAATAGTTTTATAAAGAACTTTCATTACGTATTATATCAATAGGAATTAAATCTTTTAAGGTGCATTTTCTTTTTTTATTTTTGCATTGAAAAATATGTTTGTACTTTCAAAATTTTTGTATAAAACTTCCATATTTATGGGACAAGGAGTTCACCTTCACAAAATCATTTGATTATTAAAGTTTACATAACTGTACATACTCTATGTCATTCTAAATTTAAACACAAATTAAATATTAAAAATGACTAAATGTTAATTGAAATTAAATGTATTTGAATATACATGTAATATTTATATTTAACTATGGATATTAAAACCTTAACATATGTAACTTGCATTTTCAACCAAATTTCTTTAAAATTATATATCATTTTTTGGGATTCAACTGCCTTGAGAAAGGCATTCATATATGACCATTTCCATGAGAGGTAGTCGTAATTGACTAATTTCCCATGATTTTTGAATAGTCCACTTAGCACTTATTGCATTGGGTGATGCTCGCAATGATATGATAATCACCCTATGAGTGATCTTAGCTGAAGATTTATTAAACAAAAAGGTATTACAGACTCATGTGCTGGCATGTGTTCTGCGTTATTTAAGCAACGGATCGATCAGATTGCCAATAGACATATATTTAAATGGAAAGACAGTAGAGGAAATATAGTAAGCAACGTAAAGACACAAACAATTTTTAATAAGGATTTCACCCTATTCTCCAGGGTTATGTCTCCAATCCAGCTTTCAGTGGTGGCCTTGTTTTATTGTGCCTTTAGCAAAGAATTACAATGCAGGGACTCAATGTGAGTTCTCCTGAAGTAGGTTTTTCTTGGCAGGGTGGTTCTTGGATTTCCCAAGCCACTAGAGTGCACAGACTCTTCTTCTTCCTACCAGCTTTGTGACCTTCGGGGCTACAATGGACAGAGCCAAATGTGATACTTAGTCTGGATAGATTCCCCTATGGGATGGCTTGAATCTTCAAGCTCTAGTGCTCAATGCTGTCACTGGTCAGCTCGACCCTTTGTCTCTTTCTGCTCTTCTCTTGCTTCATTGCCTTTTCTCTGTATTCCGTCCTCCTCTCGAGATTCTGGTCCTTTCTCCCTCATCTCCCAGACTTTCTCCGACTTGACTATGTATTCTGTCTCTATTCATGGCTTTTTCTCATTCGAACGCATGCCCGCTCGGTTCCTCTTCTGCCTCTGTTGATTCACCTTCTGCAGCTCTGCGACTTTTCTTCTCCTTGTCTCTTTGACTGACCATCTGGCTCTGTGGCTCTCTTTGCATTAAAAATACATCATTGTCTATAAAATGCCCGCTTGTAGTGTGGCACAATGATCAGGGGAAGTTAGAAAGGAATCGGGGCCTTCCCTCAGGCAAAACCCAAAAATGGAACAAAATTCCAATACACAGAGTTTTACCGGGAATACTCAATCGGGCGCGAAAACCGGACTTCAGATTCTATGAAATCATCCCTATAAACCCATCGGGTCCACCATTCTATCGTAAATCGCTATCGCATGGCGTGGGGCTTAACGACCCTTTGTATCGGGGACCACCAATCGCGCGATCGTCGGCCGTCGATATCGGCATATCGCAATCGCGACGGCCCTGGGGGTTCCTTCCTTTGGGCATGCCGACCACCGATCTGCCGATCTCTCCCATCGTCGATTATCGTAATCGCATTATTGCATTATCTCAATCACTAAGTCTGGAGTCCTGATATCGCATACATGCTTGCCTCCGATGCGATGAGTCGGAGATTTCTGATCGGGGGTCCTTCCATCCTGGCCTTAAGTCCGCTCTTTGAACCTTTTGTGATGTGATTTTTCCTTTATAAGGCCTTTTATGCCATTTTTAGGAGAAATGCCTCCTTTTCCCGATCAAGGGCTACTTTAACCTCCTGCACAGTCTCCATGGGCCTCGGTCAGCGTGCTTTGACCAAGGTCCTCGTCGCTCCACGCTGGCTGCCATTGCCACTGGTTCAGGGTTTTTTAGATTTCTGTTTTGGATTCTTTAGAGATTTGTTTCGTCCCGATATAGTCAGGGTTCTTTGACAGTCGTTTATGGATCCGATTCGGATCACGGCCTTCCCACTGAAAAAGCTTTTGGACCACCAAAAGTTGGTTTTCTTCAAGCATCAACTAAGTGAGGAAACTGTTGTCTCACTTGTCCAATCTCAATCCACTTCGCACTACTCGACTTCGAACCTTTAAGCCAATCCTAAGGTATTCCATTTGTCCACTGCACGTCGTCCTTACCTTCCTATCCAACACTGTGTCTTCCCATAATTCACTAAGATATTTAGGTAGCAAGTCATCAACAAAAGGTAATTGAATTTGCTCTTCAGGGTCCTGAATCATTGAAGGTTCAAACAACCTCAAGCAATATGCGTTCACGACTGAGTAGATGTGCATGTAAGCTGGTAGAGCAAGGCGAAAATCATTTTCACCAATCTTCTCAAGTATCCTGAAGGGTCCATACCTGATAGGTTTTATCTTTTTACCTTCACAATGCATCCTGTCCTTGCTGATCTACAGCCAGACTTGGTCTCTAACTTGAAAACTATGCTCCATCCGATGCTTATCATGCCTAGCCTTGTACTTGGCCTGGCTCTTTTCCAGTTGTTCCTGTACTGTCTGGTGGATCTCCTGGATCTGTTCAATGAACCTAGTTGCCTTGTCCACATCACTATGTCTATCAACCATGGTATCTTTACCAAAGATAAAATCCAAAGGAGACCTTGGTATGAAACCAAAATAGGTCTCAAAAGGAGATATCTGTGTAGAAGAGTGTTTGGCTCTATTGTAAGCATGCTGCACATAACACAAGTGTTCATCCCAAAGCTTAGGATGTTTGCTGCAATATCCTCTCAGAAACTGGATCACTGTCCTGTTAACTACTTCTGTCTGGCCATCTGTTTGTGGATGAAAATTTGTGCTTTTATTTAATTTAGCATCCATTAGTTCCCACAAACTTGACCAAAACTTCCCCGCAAATTGGGTATCTTGATCAGATACAATAGAAGTGGGTAATCCAAAATGAACCCATACATGTTCAAAGAATAATTTTGCAGTCGTTCAGCTATAATATGTTTACTACAGGGTATCAAAATACACATTTTGCTAAACCTATCCACAACAACATATAGATAATCATGACCTTTCCTAGATTTAGGTAGTCCTCAAACAAAATCCATGGAAATGCTTTCCCAAGGATGAGAAGGAACTGGCAATGGAGTGTACAAGCCTAGTTCTCTATTCCTGGGCTTGCTTTTAGCACACATAGCACATGCCTTTACATATCTAGAACTGTCTCACTCATTCTCAGCCAATAACAGAACCTTTGCAATTATGCAACTGTTTTACTTACCCCAAAGTGACCCATATCATAGAAGTGTGTGCTTCCCTAATTATCTTTGCTCTCTCAGTTTGTGGAATGCAGAGTTTCCCACAATGATATAAGATTCGGTCCTTCACATGATAGTCCAATTCTTCTACTCCTTTGCCTTGACTCAAAGTTGCATATACATCTTTAAAGTCCATATCTTGAGCATACTATTCTATGTAGCTTTCATGCAAAACAGAATTATGCTTAAGTAGGGTAGATGCATTTATAATGGGTCTAGATAACATGCCTGCAACCTTGTTATGTATGCCCTTTTTATATCTGATGACTAAATGAAACTGTTGTAGGAAACCCATCCATCTGTAGTGTCTTGATTGCTGCAACTTAGTTTGGGAGTGTAGGTATTGAAGTCGTTGATGATCAGTATGTATCACTATTTCTTTGCCCATTAAGTAATGTTTCCACTTTTTCACACTCTGAACTAATGCATACAATTGTTTATCATAGGTAGGATAGTTAACTACTGCATGATTAAAAGTCATAGAATGGTAACATATGGGTTTATCGTGCTGTGTCAAAACTGCTCCCATGGCATAGTCACTGGCATCAGTTTGGATCTCAGATGGTCTTTGTAGATCTAGCAGTGCTAGTACAGGTGTTGTACTAATCTTTTCTTTCAAGGTGTTGAAGGCTTTCTGCTATTTTCCTCCCCACTGAAACACCTTGTTCAATCCTGTCAAAGCATGTAAGGGAGCTGCAATTGAGGAAAAATTTGAAATGAACTTCCTCCAATACTGTGTTGCTCCTAAGAAGCTTCTTACTTTTGTAGCAGACTTGGGTTTAGGCCAGTTTACAATGACTGCCACTTTAGAGGGATCTTTTTTCAGTTCACCTCCCCCTACTATATGACCCAAATAATTTAGAGAGGATTTTCCAAATTCACATTTGGAGAGTTTAACATAAATTTTCTCTCTTTTCAAAACATCTAATGTTTGGTTAACATGCTTTAAATTTTCTTCCCACATTTTACTAAAAATCAAAATGTCATCCAGATACACAATAACAAAATCATCAAGAAAAAGTCTGAGTACATCGTTCATTAATCTCACGAAAGTAGCAGGAGCATTAGTTAGGCCAAAAGGCATAACCAGTCATTCATACAATCCCTACTTTATTTTGAAAGCAGTCTTCCATGCATCTTTCTCTGCAACTCTGACCTGATGGTATCCACTGTGCAAATCCACCTTGGTGAAATAAGCAGCTTCCTTCAATTGATCTAAAAGATCGTCTATGCGAGGAAGGGGATAACGATTTTTGATTGTTATCTTATTCAGTGCTCGGTAATCAATTCACATTCTCCATGAGCCATCTTTCTTTCTCACCAAAACGATTGGAGACCCACATGGTGATGTGCTAGGCCTGATGAACCCTTTCTCGAGAAACTCCTGCACCTGCTTCTTGATTTCATCATTCTCTAAAGCAGACAACCTGTACATCCCAAAGTTAGGCAAAGGAACATCTTGCTGCAAAATAATATCATTTACTATTCCCTTTTTGGGTGGCAGACCTTTAGGTTCATGAAATAAGACATCATACTCTGAAACAATCTTTTCTATATCAGCTTGCTAATCAGCATTACAACCCTTAAATACATTGGTTTCATTAGGTGTCTTTTCCTTTACAACCATCAGTAAGAACTGTTTGCATGGATTTATCATTCTTTTCATCTGTCCTGTGTTAATGAGAGTATAATTATTCTTGAGCTTATGATATCTTACAAAGTATTCGATTCCATCGTTAACAAGTAGATACTTGTTCTCAACTCTATAGAAAATAGCCTTTCTATCATACAAGTAAGGACTTCCTAAAACAATTCCACATATATCTTAAGGAATTACATCTAACTCAACCTCATCTACAAATGATGGCCCAAAAGAAAACTTGAGTTTGCACTGTCTAGTCACTTGTAGTTGTGCTTTATCATTCAACCATCCTAATGGGTATGGCTTCTTATGAGGTGTAGTTCCTAATCCCAATTTCTTTACAATTGCTTCAGAAATTAGATTTACTTGTGAGCCACTATCAAACAAAGTATCAATCTTTTGATTTTTGGAAACAACTTGAATATGGAAAAGCTCATGTCTTTTTCTCTCATGTTCTTCATCAATAATAGATTGAGCAGAATAACTAGTAGATGCTTCAGAATTCTTACCTTTTATACCTGTGTCTGCAATGATTGTTTCATCTCCCGATTCTGACCCCAAATCTTTTTGAATAGCTACATCAGTCTTCTTCTTCTTGCCCTCGGACTTCTTAGGTCTCAGCTCTGGATGCAGAATCCAACAATGCTCATCATCATGCCCCACCTTTTTACAGTGAGTGCATGAAGCTTTGCCTTTTTGTGCAGTGTTAGCCTTTCTTGCTTTCCAATTCTACTTTCTTTTCTCCTTGTTCTTGCTTACAGTGGGTTGGGGTTGTCCCCCAACTTCTGGATTTCCATTCTTTCCTCTAGCTTCTAGATGAGTAGCTTGTATAGATACCTCATCTATACTAGTGGGATTAAACATGAGGATGGTATGCCTCATGTAGCTGTGTAGACCACCAATGTACTTTAAAATAGTTTCTGGTGAGTCTAATGAAATACCCAACATCAATGCTCTCTTTCTGAATTCTTGAGTATACCCTTGCACACTTTTCCCCTTCAACTGCCAAAGAGTTTGCCAACTCATCATGGCTTTTTGCATGTAGGCTAATGGATAGAACTGCTTTTTGATTGCAGCAACAAATTCACTCCAAACAGAGATGGTCTTACCATGCTTCTTCATATAAGCTTGGGTTTTTCCTTCTCACCAATCCAAGGTAGTGCCTCCTAGGCGTAGGCTTGCCAGTTGAATCTTATTCTTGTCTGAGTCTATGTTCTGTACTCTGCAATACACATCAATTTGTCTAATACAATTGTCCAACTTTTCAGCATTTAGCTCTCCATCATATATAGGCAAATCAAATTTAACATCTAGTTTAATCAAAGATGCTTTCTTATTATGCACAGGGCTATTAGGAGGTGTAGGAAATCTTTCTTCTTTCCCCTTTCCTTTTGAGCAGTCATGGGAATGAGATTCACCTTCTTCTTTATTTTGTTTAGAGCCTGATGAATCTTCATCCTTATGCTTTCTAAAGTACCTATACATTTCTTCTACCATAGAATTTATAGCTAGGAAACTTTCTATGAATTGAGGGTCTGGCCCTATAGAACTTTCCTCTGACATTGTCTTCCGAGTATAGACTCTCCCAATTTCAGGTTTAGTTTCCACCAACTCTCCTTCTCCTAATTTGAGCTTTGATCTTGTGAGCATTCACAGCTAAACCAACAGAAGCTTATCTAACCTTACAGCCTAGAGCTCTGATACCACTTGATCTGATAATCACCCTATGAGTGACCTCAGTTGAATATTTATTAAACAAAAAGGTATTAGAAACTCATGTGCTGGTGTGTGTTCTGCATTATTTAAGCAACAGATCGATCAGATTGCCAATACACAAATATTTAAATGGAAAGACAATAGAGAAATACAATAAGAAACATAAAGACACAATTTTTTTTAATAAGGAGTTCACCCTATTCTCCAGGGTTATGTCTCTGGTCCAACTTTCAGTGGCGGCTTTGTTTTATTGTGCCTTTAGCAGACAATTACAATGCAGGGACTCAATATGAGTTCTCCTGAACCAGGTTTTGCTTGGCAGGGTGGTTCTTGGATTTCCCAAGCTACTAGAGTGCTAGCTCTGTGACCTTCGGGTCTACAAAGGACAGAGCCAAATGTGATACTCAGTCCAGATAGATTCCCCTATGGGATGGCTTGAATCTTCAAGCTCTGGTGCTCGATGCTGTCACTGGTCAGCTCGGCCCTCTGTCTCTTTCTGCTCTTCTCTTGCTTTAGTGCCTTTTTTCTGTATTCCGTCCTCCTCTCGGGATTCTGGTCCTTTCTCCCCCAGACTTTCTCTGACTTGACTATGTATTCTATCTCTATTCATGGCTTTTTGTCATTCGGACCCATGCCAGCATGGTTCCTCTTCCGCCTCTGTCGATTCACCTTCTGCAGCTCTGCGGCTTTTTTGCTCCTTGTCTCTTCGACTGGCCATCTGGCTTTGTGGCTCTCTTTGCATTACAAACGCATCATTGTCTACAAAATGCCTGCTTGTAGCGTGGCACAATGATCAGGGGCAGTTAGAAAGGAATCAGGGCCTTCCCTCAGGAAAGACCCAAAAATGGAACAAAATTCCAATACATAGAGTTTTACCGGGAATACTCTATCGGGCGCGAAAAATGGACTTCAAATTCTATGAAATCGTCCCTATAAACCCATTGGGTCCGCCATTCTATCGCAAATCACTATTGCATGGCGTGGGGCTGAACGACCCTTTGTATCGGGGATTATTGATCACCCGATCGCCGACCGTCGATATTGGCGTATCGCTATTGGCATATCGCAATTGCAATGGCCCCGGGGATTCCTTCCTTTGGCCATGCCGACCACCGATATGCCGATCGCTCCCATCATCGATTATCGCAATCGCATAATCACATTATCTCAATCACCATGTTTGGGGTCCCGGTATCGCATACATGCTTGCCTCCGATTGCGATGAGTCAGAGATCATTGATTGGGGGTCCTTCCACCCTGGCCTTAAGTCCTCTCTTTGAACCTTTTGCGATGCGATTTTTCCTTTATAAGGCCTTTTATGCCATTTTTAGGAGAAATGCCTCATTTTCCCGATTTGGGGCTACTTTGACCTCCTGCACAGTCTCCATGGGCCTCGATCAACACGCTTTGACCGAGGTTGTCATCGCTCCACGCTAGCTGCCATTGCCACTAGTTCAGGGTGTTTTCTATTACTGTTTTGGATTCTTTAGAGATTTGTTTCATCCCGATATAGTCAGGGTTCTTTGACAATCGTTTATGGATCCGATTCGGATCACACAAGGGTGAAGAAGTGGGATTGAAATTAGTGAAATGAAACACATAGCGTCAATCATCACTTCTGGGGCTTGCACCCAGTAGCCAAGACTTCCCGTGAGGTCACCCATACCAGATTGCCTCTAGCTCAAGCACGCTTAACTGTGGAGTTTTCCCCACAATCAAGCCCACTTAGCTTGCTACCCCATTTGTAAAAATTTAACAAGTATTGTGCCTCATAAACCATTCAAGTAGATCTCCCTTCACTCTTATGTATTTAAGTATTGAGAATATTTCGCAATGCATTATATTAAATATCATTTTTTGGGATTTAAATTATTAAAAACTAAACATATATTAGTTTATCTCTAAATTTTAATAAAACCAAGTTAGTTAAATAAATGCAACATTTATTTCAAATTAAATTTCCTTATCACTTATCAACTCTATTAAGGATTTTCATTTCTCCCACTCTCACTTCAACTTACACAAACTTTGGGATGATAATGATATTCTCTTTATCCAAAAAAATATTCCATGATAAAGATATTCTCTTTATCCAAAAAAAAATATTCCATCTATTTCATAGCCTTAGTAATGTCAAGTCAATATTAGGAGCTAATAAAGATTTACATATTTATATTTCTTTATGCCTTTTTATAGTTAATAAATTAGGTGCTAAATTGGTTGGAAGTTTAAATGAATTTAGATTCATTTTGTCAAATTTATTAAATTTTTGAACAAAAATTCTAAAATCTTGATATATTTATTTGTTTTTTAAATAAATTTCAATAAAATCACTAAAAAATATTATTAACTTTTTCTTTATCTACGTCTTATGCAATTAAGTTCAAGTTAATATTTTGAATAATATCATTAATTTTTCACAACATTTTAACTATATCACCATCTTTCATTTATTTTATAGTGTATAAAATGTTCAACAAAAATAAGATATATCTGAGAAGTTGTACACATGCACACTTTATATATACATATATATTCTTTTTTCTTTCAGTTTACATTAAAAATAAAATGCATTTTATAATTTAGTATGAGGAAAATGTGTAGTGTCTATATCTAACATTAAAAATATTAATGTGGTTGATATAGCATAAGGTTTCATAAATATGACCAAAAAAATTATTGCAACGCAAAGAATGCTTTGCTAATGCATACATTTACTTTATTAACCATGTATAAAAAGGTTATGGGTCAACTTTAACTAAAAATGAATTATACATCTTATTCTAAGATAGATCATTTTGCTAAATAAATTTTTCTTATATATAAATGAATGTTATAAATAATAATGAGGAACTTATCATGGATGAGCCTATTAGAATTTGAATAGTCTTAAATCCCTAGGAAATTGGTGGGTGGGGAGTCATGTGGCATGAATCTAATTTCTTAAATTTATTAAATGTAATAGATCATTTTGCTAAAAAAAAAAATTGCTTATATATAAATGAATGTTATAAATGGTAATGAGGAACTTATCATGGAGGAACTTATTAGAATTGGAATAATCTCAAATCCATAGGAAATTGGTAGGTGAGGAGCTATTGGCACCAGTCTAATTCTTTAAATTTATTAAAAGTCAATGCAATGTAACAAAATATGTAATATTAAATGTGAATGCAACCTAACAAACTCTAATACACTAAGTCATTGATAAAAATTAAGACGAAATATATGTTGAGCATATTTCCTTGAGAATCAATCTAGACCCTCAATTAAAAAAAAGTCAATATATCCTCATCCACCTTAAGTTGACATAAGAAGCCTCCGACAAGTATAGTGAAATAATTCTAAACTTTAATGTTGTGAAAATTTTATAAAATTTATAAATCTTAACACATTCCTTTTGCTATTTTACCAGATTCTAATAAGATCATCGAAAAATCTCATGATATATTTCTTTTCTTTATTTTCCATTAAAACCAAAATAACAAGTCATTCTTTTTTTAAATTACTTCACAACTTTTCAACTTTATCACCATCTTTCATTTTATACACTCTCTCATTCTTCACATAAATTTTGAAAATACAAAGATGTTCTTGTTATTAAAAAGAACTCCTCAATTTCATGGCTACTCACTAAACAAAGTCAAATCAATACAAACAACTCACCTACTTTGGAGGATTATAAAAAGATACTCACTTTTCATTTTAATAAAACCACCTTAAATTGAAATAAAAATCTTTTAGTAATTATGGTGAAATAATTATAATAATTATAATCTTTGAAGTTTTCAAAATTTTATAAAATTTACTAATATTAATACATTCCTTTTTCTATTTTACCAAAATCTACTATTTTACCAAACTCTAATAAGATCATTGAATAATATCATGACATATTTATTTTCTTTATTTCCCATTAAAATCAAGATGATAAGCCATTCTTTTTTTAAAGTACTTTATAACTTTTCAACTTTAGCATCATCTTTCATTTTATCCGCTCCCTCATTCTTCACATAAAATTTGAAAATGCTATTAGAAAGAACTCTTGGATTTCATGGCCTCACAGAGTCAAGTCAATACAAACAACTCACCTACTTTGCAGGATTATAAAAGATACTCCATTTTTATTTTTATTTTTATTAAAGAAAATTATCCTGATTTCTCGGCCCCATGTCCCACCTTTATCAAACAATTAAAGGGAATCAAATTACCCTTTATGATGTCACCCATGGAATCCACCCAATAACCACATTGTGTTATGATGTTAGCGTTTATCAATTATAGTTTTTAAGCATGTCTACAATAATTTTAAACGAATCTTTAAAATTTTACTAAAACACATCAAATTTTATTTGTAATATACATACACCCATGAATGCAGACACCAAAACATGTCCTGGGCTAAAAAGGATTTAATGGGAATGCATGTCATTAGAAAGATTATATAGCTCTCTTTATCCAATTTGAAGGCTTATGTATTCACGTTAGGTTCTTATTAGTGTTCTTGGTAAGGAAACCCACTTTGAAGAAACTTTTCTTCATTAAATGCTACTTTTCTCAAGTCTCGTCACCTTACATGATTGAAAAATTTCATAGATCGCCTTCCATATATATAATCATAAATATCAAAACTCATGGATCTTTCATACATTCTTCTTGTATTAGAGTTTAACATAAGAACTAGTTGCATGCAATGTATAGGACATGACCTCTACTTAAATCTATAAATGACTTAGGCAGTGGGCTTATATGATTTTTCTTTATGTCAGGTTTCAATATATATAACAATGGCACCTTCTGGTAAGCACCTAGTTAGCTTAGGAGAGTCTCATGATTTGGTCATCCTTAATAGTAATGGATTTTTCTCAAATTTATCGGTCTCCAGATGATTTCCTCTTGTTAGTGGCATTTATGTTTTTTTACTATGTTCTTCATAATAAAGCCTTAATATTAGAAATATAATTTCTTTGTTACTTTCTCTTAAGGTTGTATTGTTCTTTTCTTTTGATAATTTCATTTATATACTTTTCATTATTTATATATGCATTCACCCCATAACACCATCACATCATTAGCAATTATGTAGAAAGAAAAATTCTTCCTTTTCTTAATATCTACTTGGCCTTTTGCCCCATTTAGCCAAGTCAATATAACAATCTCCTTGCAATTGCATTGCAATTTCCTCTGCCATTTTTTTTCATTTGACCTACTCTCTTATTCCAAGTCACATGGAATTTTGAAAAATCATTGATATTTCATTATCCAAAAAAACACTTAATTTTATCATCTCTAAAAGTAAAGTCAAGGAAACCAAACTAAAATGCTTAGAATATCACATAGAAAATAGAATAGCCTATTTATTTATTTATTTTTTTATAAATAAATAAAAAATCTTGCATCCACCTCTCTATACACACATTTCTATGCAATTCTAATACAATTTCTTCGTTATTTTAATTTTACCTAATACCCATTCAGATGGACATTGAAAAACTATTCACATTTTCTTGAAAAAATAAAAACTTCTAAATTTTATCATGTCATAAATTCAAGCAGATTAAAACAATTATCATGTTTGGGAAATTATTGAAATAATAATTTATTTTTCTTTTAGAAAAAAAGAAAAATCTGTGTGCCTTTTCTTGACTTTATGCCCTTTCATGTCAAATCAATACACCCATTTCTATGGACTGCATTACAATTTCATAAAAAAAAAACTATTCACATAATCTTTGAAAAGACATTGATATTTTCATGATCTAAAGAAACTCTCCATTTTATCATCCCATAAAGTCAAGTTAATAAAAACAACTCACATGAAAAATACTCCCTTTTTTTCTTAATTTACTAATTAAAAAAAAATTCCCCAATTTCTTCTTAACCCTATATCCCATTCTTAATAAAAACAACTCACATGAAAAATACTCCCTTTTTTTCTTAATTTATTAATTAAAAAAAAAATCCCCAATTTCTTCTTAACCCTATATCCCATTCTTATTAAAATTAATATATCTATTTTTGTGTGATTGTTTTACAATTTTATTTACCACCTTTCATTTTACTTAATCTCTCTTAAGAAACATTAATATTTTTTTTAATTGAAAAACAAATTTTAAATTAATTATCTCTTCAAATAAATCAATACAAACAAAATATATATACATATATATACACACTACACTCTACTTGTTAAAGTAAATACACATATAAATAAAAACGAAATATAGATATAAATAGAAACACAAACCTACAATGAAACATAACTTCAATTCATTAATAATAAAGTACTAAAAATTGTTTAAGTAGCTCGGGCAATGGTAGTTTATCTCTGAGAAGAGATGTGGCATATACATGTCTTCTGAAGTGTGTTACAATGAGGCTTAGAAACCTATTTATTATTGATAAACAATGGAAAACCCTAAACATCCAAAAACCTAACCCTGGGAGATGAAGCGCCAAAAGTCTGTGGCCCCATTGTGTAAATTGGTACATCAACTTCCCTAGGTTGTAACTTTGGCATATGATGTTCGTTTGGTGTGTATGATACCTCATTAGAAATATTTATTTGAGTACTACAACTTTCAACTGCAATCCCTATCAAGCGATGCAAGTTTTCCCTTTTTCCCAAAAATCATCATTTAGGTCCTCAAAATGGGTCCAAATGTTCAAGACCTGAAAAACTACCAAAAATAGTAAATTGTGCTACAATTAAGGAAATTGAAAGAAAAAATGTTGGGGGTCTAAGTGGAATAGGTGAGTGGCCATCAATATCCACCTGGATAAGTCCTCTCCCCTTAGGAAGCAATGGACCCCATCGTGTTGAGTCCCTCCATGAGGTGGGGAAACTTTTGTTGAACTTGGTCCCTAGTGAGCCACTTTCCCTGGTGCAGGAGTTGACCAGCGTTAATATCTTGATATAGTTGGATCTTCTGTTGGAAAGTGTTCATGATTTGTGTGTCCAAGATCTTATAAGTTGTGTCATGTTCCATGCAGTTTGGGTTGAGCTCTTTTGGTGTTAGTTGTTCTGTAATGTTTGGTATGTCCAAAAATGGTGGAATTAATGGCCGAAGGTGGTCCACATTGAATATTGGGTGTAGGCCGAAGAATGGGGGAATATTAAGCTCGAAATAATTGTCTCAGCTAGCCTTGGTGATGGTGTAAGGCCCATATCGAAATGGTCAGAGTTTTCAATGGGCTCTAACAAGGCATTCTTTCTGTAAATGCAACCAAAATTTGTTGCCCACCTAAAACTTATGTCGCACCTGAAGCTGATCATGACATTCCTTGTACTTTACATTGGAATTATGCAAGATGTCGTGCACCTACTAGCGGATGTGTTTGATGTGTCGAATAAACCTAGTTTCTTTATCATCCATGGACTCTACATGTGTGGATTGTGTCTATGTAGTCATATGAGGCATGGCAACATCAATCATACACAATGGTTGAAATGTCATAACCACTTGAAATGGAATGGAGTCAGTTGAGCTATGTAGAGCTCTATTATAATTGTGTTGCATATAAGGAAGGCTCTTATCCCAAATTCATGGAGGCTTGTAATTGTACATGCGTAGTATGTACACTATCATCCCGTTGACAACCTTTGTTCTGTCATCAGTGTAGCAGTGGAATGCATTTGACTTGGCGAGCTTGGTGTCCAATAATGTCTAGAGGCTTGACCAAAATGTGCTCAAAAACTTGCTATCTCGATTTTATATAATTGTATGCAGGATCCAAAAATGTGTTGAAACTCATTAAAAGAAGAGTTTGGAAGTGTCCTATGTTGTGATACTCTTCTTCCAAGCTACTAATATAGCCATCTTAGAAAAATTGTCCATGACCACAAATACTTAGTCATTCGCATGCTTAGTAAAAGGGAGGTCAAAAAAATAATCCATGGAGATGGATTCCCAAGGTTGAATACAAGTAGGGTTGCTTCTTGATGGTTGGCTTGGCGATGGCACAAACAATGCATGATCTGATATAGTTTCCAACAGCCTGTCTGAGTCTTGGACAATCAAATACTTTTGTAGTATGACCACAAATTTCTCCATCAAAGCGTCCTGTGACCCAAGTGTAGTGTGGCTCCGAAATCAGTTTCTCACACTTGCTTGAAGGAACATGAAGGTGGCCTAGGTAGCATAGTATTGCGTCTCGGGGGTGGAAATTTGGAACTTGTTTGGCATCCACTAGCATCTTGTATGTTCTAGCAAACTCTAGATCATTATTATATAGTTACATCCATCTAAAGATATCATGGCCACAAGAGTTGAGAACAATAGCTAGTGTTGCAATTGGGGGTTGACTAACGCAGTATGAAACATGATTGGTGCTACCCTTCTTGTATTTAATGTTCAAGTGGAATTTTTGCATATATGTAGACCACTTCTAATGGCGATTTTTCTATAACTTCCCTTGTGTCTACATAATTTGAAGAGGTTGATGATTTGTGTGAATGAACATCTCCTTCCCCATAATGCAATGTTTCCATTGTCAGCAACCCTACACGATATTTATATCTCTTTATCATAGGTGGGGTACTTCCAAATTGTATCAGAAAGTGTCTCACTATGATAGGTCATTAGATGCACTTGTTGGGTGATGACTACACAAATAGCATAATTAGAGGCATCTGTCTCAATTTGAAATGGTTGTTGCAGGCCTGGTAATGTGAGTGCAAGTGCAGAGCAGATGTGTTCCTTCATCTCAACAAACACCTTTTGTTGGGATTCAGACTAGGAGAACTTTTCTTTTGCACCACCCTTGTGAAACTGAATCAAAGGCCAAGTGATATGAGAGAATCCAAACACAACCTCTAATAAAAATTGGCAAGACCCAAAAATATGCGAAGCTATGTTAAAGTGGTCAAGGATGAACAATCTCAAATGACATGGATCTTAGATGGATCCACATTCACACCTTTCTCATCTATGATTTAACCTAGATATTAGACTTGGCTCATGCCAAAGGTGCATTTCTCCAAGTTGGCACATAGTTTTTGTTGTCGCGAGCTTTGAAGGACATGTTGAATTTGTTGCAAGTTCTCTTCCCAACACTTGTTGAAGATGAGGATATCCTCCATATATACAACCACGAACGAGTTGATGAAGGGCCACAAGATGTCATCCATCAACCTCATAAAAGATGCAGGGGAATTTTTCAACCTGAAAGGCATGACCAACCATTCGAAAAGGCCCTGTTAGCCCTACTACATAACTATGGTAGTTGAAGGCCAGAGATAAGTTTGGTCGTAGTGGTTATACTCAAAAGAAGTTCATAGTGGTCATCCTCCTCCTTCTCCTTTACTCCACTTATTCTCTTTCACCTCTGTTGCTTTTATTTTTTCTCTAAAACCCAACATAGACCCCTTTCTCCTTAAGCCCCCAACGCAAAGGCTAAACCCCATAAAAACACACCCATACGACTTCGTGCCTCCATAAACTGACCGTCGTAACCTCAGCAATTGATCTCTGCCTTCCGATCCAATGACTCCTCGTCGTGTCCGATGGAAAATTTGCACAATTGTTTCCCCGCCGTCCAATCATCTCCACCACGATTGGACAACATTCCCTCTCCCCGCATCGACGAAGTGATGGGATGTTAACGCGTGATGGAGGGTGGTTTTCCTCTCTCCCCGCCGCCACGCGTCGCGCATTGAATGGGATTGCGCGCCCTCACCCTTTTACCGGCCAACGTCCAACGACAATGCGATCAAAATCCTTACCATGTTAACCTCCGTCACCCCCGATAATCATCGTGTGCCTTCTCTTACGACCATCGTTGGATTTTCCCGCCTAAGATCCAACGGCTCACGATCATTTTGCTCCTACTTCTTCTGATGCCCTCTACGAAGCCATCTCCGCCGTCTATTCTCTTGATCTTTTTCCTTCGACCAACACATTTATTTGTCAGACAGTCCATGCCTCTTGACCGCTCCGTGTACCCGAAGGACGAAGGTGACCGGCCTACCAGTATAAGTTGCAGTTGCCCCTCAACAACCACATTTAACAGATAGTTTCGCCGAGGAGGAAAAGGAGAAAGCACGAGCGTATAACTACATTTAGCAGTTATGGAGCTTCATCTTATACGACACTCCAGCCACCTGAGAGGACAACAGAGCATCCAAGGAGATCAAATCCACTCACTGAGACAAGTAAACAAACTCAGAGACTCCATCAGGCAGTTAATGCGGTTGGTGGTCAATTATGACCCCTCCATACCTAGAACGACCAAGTGATTTTGTAATGAAACTATATATAAACCTAAAAACAAGATGTAATCAGGGTTGATGGTTGATTTTTTGATGTAAGGTTCAAATTCTGGAGATTGTAACTATTTTGATAATTGTAGCGTCTCATCTTCATTTTCAACTAATGCAAGATTATTTTGTTCTTAATTGCTCACTTTTCACTCTTCTTCCTTTCCAAGCTGTGCCTGATATGATGTATTCTTGAACTCTTGATGTTTAGCATTAGAGTAGCTGTCATCCTACCTCTGTGTTAAAATCTTGCATGTATCATTGAATAAGTTATTCAGGTTTCTCTTCATCTGGTGCCAGAGAGCTGTCATCCTCTTTGTGCATTAGCAGATTAGATTTGCATACTTCTTTACTAGTTGCAGCCGACCATCACATGGTCTTGTGCATCTTGCTGGTGTGGCCAATATTCTCCATATTCACCCAATCCTTAAACTGTGAGTAATTGGTGGTCTAAAGCCTTGTAGTCTACGGGTGTTCACGCATGTATGGAGTTAAGCAAAGTAGAAGTCGTTATCTGGATTGAACAAGCATCATTCCTTCCATTCATCCATTTGCAACAATAAGTTGAATTTCTATGTTCCCAGGCATCTCCGAGCTACAACCTAGGAGAGTTTCTTGGGGTGATAACATAATTGACGCCATTGCCGGGGAGAGGAGATTGAAACTCATCTTCCTTGGGAGAATGACACAGCTCCAGCTTTGATGATAGACAAAGTTTGGACACATTTCTGGTTGTAATCATCTATCTGGCGACTCTATTGGAGGACCAACCTGGTGGCGACTCCACATTGCAGTTTTGGCTCAGTTTGTGAGGCACACTTAGAGAAATCTTCAGAAATCACTAGCTGACCCAGTGCCTGACCCTGAGAAGATTGTTAAGAAGAGAAAAACATCACAGAAAGGAGCATCAGGATAAGGTAAGCCTAAGAAATCTTATGTATCTTTGCAAGAGAAGATTATAGCTCAGAGTATACAGTTTGAAGATATAGAGCCTAGCACTGTTAGTGAAGAAATACCTTCAGAGATTCATAAAGCTCCTTGTTCAATAAGTCCCCCTTTGGATTACAGTCCAAAGAAAACCTCCCATACAGTTCATCATCTTTCTTCATCTCTGTCATTCATTTCACAGCTCCCTACCTTCCAAATGACCAGTACTTTTCCACCCATCCTAGCCATGGTAGGCCAACAAGCACCCACCAAGATGGAAAGGATCATAACTACTAGGTATGGACCATTGGTCTCGCCTGTTCTTTTGAATGCCATGCCTGTAGGGGAGCATCAAAAATACATGCCCAAGTTCACTGGTACAGAGGGAGTGACAATGTTCACGCATGTATGGAGTTAATAAAAGTAGAAGTCATTATCTGGATTGAACAAGCATCATTCCTTCAATTCAACCATTTGCAACAATAAGTTGAATTTCTATGTTCCCAGGCATCTCCGAGCTACAACCTAGGAGAGTTTCTTGGGGTGATAACATAATTGGCGCCATTGCCGCGGAGAGGAGATTGAAACTCAGCTTCCTTGGGAGAATGACACAGCTCCATCTTTGATGATAGACAAAGTTTGGACACATTTCTGGTTGTAATCATCTATCTGGCAACTCTATTGGAGGACCAACCTAGTGGCGACTTCACATTGCAGTTATGGCTCAGTTTGTGAGGCACACTTAGAGAAATCCTCAGAAATCACTAGCTGACCCAGTGCCTGACCCTGAGAAGATTATTAAGAAGAGAAAAAATCACAGAAAGGAGCGTCAGGATCAGGTAAGCATAAGAAATCTTATGTATCTCTGCAAGAGAAGATTATAGCTGAGAGTATACAGTTTGAAGATATAGAGACTAGCACTGTTGGTGAAGAAATACCTTCAGAGATTCATAAAGCTCCTTGTTCAATAAGTCCCCCTTTGGATTACAGTCCAAAGAAAACCTCCCCTGCAGTCCATCATCTTTCTTCATCTCTGTCATTCATTTGACAACTCCCTACCTTCCAAACGACCAATACTTTTCCACCCATCCTAGCCATGGCAGGGCAACAAGCACCCACCAAGATGGAAAGGATCATAACCACTAGGTATGGACCATTTGTATCGCACGTTCTTTTGAATGCCATGCCTGTAGGGGAGCATCAGAAATACATGCCCAAGTTCATTGGTACAGAGGGAGTGACAGGTGAAGAACACCTTGAGTCTTTTTATAGTTATGCTGATAACCTAGATATTAGTGAGGATGATGTCTGGATGAGAGTATTTGTCCAAAGCCTTGATGGAGAGGCTATAAAATGGTTCAGAGAACTAGCCCATAGGTCTATAACAGATATTGAAGCATTAGATGATGTGTTTTTGAAGCATTGGGGACATAAAAAAGACCTGTTGTATTACCATACTGAGTTTGGAAATCTCAAGAGGGAATATGGGGAATCATTGCCTGAGTTCAATAAAATATTAAATCGTATGTATAGTAAGATACTAGCTAAAGTAAAGCATACCCCCACCTCTGCCAAACTCACTTATGCCAATGCTTTTGACTCTGATTTTTGCCTACTATTGAGAGAAAGAAGATGTGCCACTCTGGCTGAGATGCAGGATGCAGCATTGGAGGTGGAATCTAATATCATGGCTACAGAAAAGCTTAAGGGACATGCCGATTGAAGGAGGCAAAGAGGTGAAGCTTCCACCTCTTCTTCATCTTCAGAGCCCAAATTAGATAGAATGACTAAAATGATAGAGTCATTGGTTGCTAAAATATCCAAACTAAAAGTTGAGCAGAGCTCTGGAAAGGCAAGGCTTCCAAACACATTTGCTCCAAGAAATCCAAATCGATTCAGAAGAGCAAATGAACAATTGTAGATCATTTAGAGGGGTAAAGAAGCTGGTGAAGAGCAAAAGGTTAAGGCTTCTTTCCAAAACGTAGTCATGGAGAAGGAGCAGTTTGAAGAACAGGATGAAATCCATTGCATGGAAGATAACGACAGTGCTGCCTTTTTTACAATGGCTGTCTGTGAAGAATCATTGCTACAGGACCAAACCAGTCAAGAGTGGGACAGAGAGGATGTTCTGCAGACCGATGAGCATCAAAGATATAATGTGAGGTTGAGACCAAGAAATGTCAAGGAGAATCCTGTCCAGAGATCTATTGTCCCCACAGTGCATCAGAATATCAAACAGAAAAGGCCAGTAGCTGACCCAGTCATCCTCAAAGTGCCAGCTCAAGAGGTAAGAGGAATTGACAAGTCCCCTTCCCCTTTTAATTTTGAATCAGAAGTCCAGAAGTTAAAAATATCTGTACCCCTGATAGAGCTTGTAAAGAGTGAGGTATTTAGAAAGCCCATCCTTGATGCTCTTGAGCTGAAAGCCACCCAAGCCTCCACTGACTATGTTAATTTACAATATGTCAAACCTGCAGTTGTGCTTAGCCCAATCACTGAACCCGCTGATGATAATTCCCCATCATTCTATGTCTCCTTGACCATTCATGACAAAATCCTCCACAACTGTCTGCTAGACATAGGGGCCAGCCACAATATGATGCCCAACGCTGTCATGGAAGAGTTAGGCCTTGAAATTACCAGACTTTATCATGATCTATTCTCCTTTGATTCAAGAAAGATGAAATGTCTAGGGTTGGTCAAAAACTTAGCTATTACCCTAACTCAGTTGCCCATGAAGAGCATGATGATGGACATTGTGGTAGCAGAGGCCCCCCCTAAATTTGGCATGCTACTGTCTAGAGGATGGAGGAAGAGAGTAGGTGGGACATTATAGAATGATTTATCTTATGCCACTGTCCTAGTTTTTGGAGGGGAAAGTAGGAGATTGTACAGAGAAGCACAACTAGCCTACATCATCAGTGATGAGAAGAATCCTTCTAATAATCCTATTTATGCTGTAGACACTGACTGTGGGGCATGCATTTTCCAAATTGAAGAATCCCAGGAGGCCTCAATGAAACTCAAGAAACCAATAGTTCAGGCCCTAGGAGAGCAAGGAAGTCAAGTTTGGGAGATGTTCTTTGATGGAACATGTTCAAGGGAGATTGTACGAGCAGGGGTGGTGCTGATATCTCGAAAACAAGAAAGCACACACCTGTCTTTTAAGTTGGCTTTCCAAGTCACCAACAATATAGCAGAGTATGAGGCTCTAATATTGGGTCTTAACGCAACTAAAGACAGAGGAATCAGAAACATAAAGGTGTTTGGAGATGCTGATCTTATCATTTAGCAAGTGAACAAATCATTTCAAGAAAAGCACCCAAGGCTAAAAGCATATAGAGATGAGGTATGGAGACTCAAAGACTTGTTTGATATTTTTTTTATCTCATATATCCCTAGAGTCAAAAATCAACTTGCTGATTCCCTTGTTGTGTCTATTAGTCTGTTTATCCCTACCATGCCTCCCAGACTAGTTTATGAAGTCTAAGTAAAATATAGATCATCCTTGCCTGATAATGTCCAGCATTGGAAAGTTTTTGAAGATGACGATGAAGTGAATAGGTTTCTACAAGTCATTGATGAATTCTCTGAAATGCAAATTGACCAAGAGAATGAAGCCTCGGAAGAAAATTCCCAACCCCCACTTAGGAACAAAATTGGCAAAGATAACATAGTTCAGCTGCCCAGCAATCACATACCTAAAGGCCTTGTCCCCTTAGAAAAGCTATTTGACCAGAATGATGTGCCCTATAAAGCTGCCCAAAAAGAAGATCAATCTGCAGTCTATAAGCATAATATAGGGAGTTCAGATCATCCAAGATACATAAATATGTCTACCCATCTATCTGCTGCCCAAAGTTCTAAGTACTGCAATTTAATGAAGCAATTTGCTGATGTTTTTGCCTGGGAGTATAGTGACATGAAAACATATGAAAAAAAGATCATCCAACACAAGATTCCTTTGGAGTAAGACACCATCCCTTTCAAGCAGAAGCTGAGGCCCATAAATCCCTTGCTCCTTCGTCTAATTGAAAAGGAAATCAAGAAATTACTGGCTGCCAAAATCATAGTCCTGCTCAGATATTCAAAATGGGTAGAAAATTTGGTAGTGGTAAAAAAGAAAAGTGGAGAAATCAGGCTCTGTGTTGATTTCAGAAACTTAAACAAATACTCAAATAAAGACAATTATCCTCTACCCAAGATGGAGCATTTGCTACAGAAAGTCTTAGGGGCCAAAGTGATGTCTTTCCTGGATGGATTTTCATGGTATAACCAGGTTGTTGTACATCCAGATGACCAAGAGAAGACTGCATTCACCACTCCTTGGGGCACCTTTATGTATTGCAAGATGCCTTTTGCGCTGATGAATGTTGGAGCCACTTTTTGAGAGAGCTATGGACATAGCATTTGTAGGGGAGAAGGATAAGTTTACCCTTATCTACTTAGATGATATAACAATGAACTACAACAGCCATCAAGACCATTTGCGGCATTTAAAGAAGGTGTTTTTGAAGTGTAGAAGGTTTGGGATTTCAATCAATCCTAAAAACTAACAGTTTTCTTTAGAAGAAGGCAAGTTGTTACGGCATGTTGTTTCTGCTGCAGGTGTCAGAATTAACCCAAAAAGAGTAAAGTGCAATACAAACCTTGTCTGTCTTGAGATCAAACAAGGATATCCAGTGCTTTCTGGGTAAAATGATTTTCGTAAGGAGGTTTATCCCGTATTTTGCAGAACTTGTAAAACACATTACCTCCATGTTGAAAAAGGGGTCAGAAATCAAATGGACCGATGCAGCAAGAAGATCTTTTGAATCCATCAGGAAAGCTATTATGGAAGCTCATACTTTTATCAACCCAGATTACAACAAAGAGTTCCATATAATTTCGTTTGCCTCTAACGACACCCTTGCAGCAATTTTATTGCAAGTAGATGAGGAAGGTTTAGAGCATCCAGTGGCATTTTTTAGCAAAACCTTAATGGATGCTGAGCTTAGGTATGATATCATTGAAAAGCAGGCATATGCTCTTTTCAAGTCTCTGAAAGCTCTTAGAATTTACATTCTGCCTTCCAGGGTAATTGCCTATGTGACCTCTGCTTCAATAATGGATGTCTTAACACAATGAAATGCTGATGGAAGAAGGGCTAAATCAATTGCAAAGCTTATTGAATTTAACATAGAATTGAAACCCACCAAGCTAGTTAGAGGTCAGGTCCTTGCTAGATTAATGGCTGAAGAAAATTGCAGGATGATGGACATGTATTTGATAGGCATAAATTCAGAGAATAGTCAGGCAGAGGGAGAAATAGTTGAACCAGGGCAAAATCAGTCATTAGCAGCAAATCTAGCTTCTTGTGAATGGTATTCTACAATGGTTCAATCCTTGCTGAAGCTAGAAGTTCCTCTAAGCCTTAGTTTAAGCCAAGCTAGAACTATCAAGCTCAGGGCAGCCAAATATTGCATTCATGAAAATCTGCTCTATTGGAGGGACCCCTCTGGAATTCTATTGAGGTGCCTGGACAAGGAACAATCCATGGAGGTCACGCAACAGTTTTATTCCAGCATATGTGGAGAACATCATTATTGGAAAACTACAGCTCATAAGATCCTCAGAGATGGGTACTATTGGCCCATCTTATTCTCTGATGTCTTTTCTTTTGTTAAATCTTGTGATAGGTGCCAAAGATTTGAAGGGAAACAACAATTGAAATCCCTACCCTTAAAACCCATACATACTAGTGGCCATTTTCAGCAGTGGGGCTGGATTTCATTGGAGAAATCAATCTACATTCCAGTGGCCAACACAGATGGATCTTGGTAGCCACTGATTACTTCAGTAAATGGATTGAGGCCATCCCTACCAGAAAGGCTGATCACCATGTGGTCATGAGATTCTTGACAGAGAATATCTTCACCAGATTTGGTTGTCCATATAAATTAGTCACAAACAATGCAACAACCTTCCTTCAGGACAAAAGAGTTGGTTGACATGTGTGACTCGATGGGCATTATGTTAGTTCATTCCACCTCATATTACCCTCAAGGCAATGGTTTAGCAGAATCCTCCAACAAGAGCCTAATAAGGATAATTAAAAAGCTGTTGGGAGACAATAAAAAGGACTGGGATTCTAAACTCAAGTATGCACTCTGGGCTGACAGAGTGACCACCAAGAAATCCACAAGGAATTCTCCATTCAAGCGGGTATATGGCATTGAGGCTGTATTCCCAATTCAGTTAACCCTCCCTATGGCAAAGTTTTTACAAGAAGAAGAAAATGAGGAAGAGGACATGGCAAAAATGATCATTGATTTAGTAGAGGTACATCAAATCAGAGAACAGATGGTTGAGAAGTTTGCAGCAAATCAAAAGAGAATCAAGGAGGCCTTTGATAGAAAGACAAAAGCAGACAATTTTCAGGTGGGAGACCTAGTTCTTAAGTGGGATGCACTGAAAGAAAAGAAAGGCAACCATAGGAAGTTTGATGCCCTATGGACCAAACCTTTTGTCATCACTCAGATCTAGGGGAACAACACTTTCATGTTGCAAAGTATCGAAGGAGAGATAGCTTTTGATGGCCTAGTTAATGGGCGATTTTTGAAAAATTATATTGTTTAAGGTCTTCAGGCCTTAAAGTTGTAAAGATGTTGTTTTATTAGTTTAAGTGTAAGCTTAATTAGACTCCATGCCCAATGGAGCACTAGGTAATTTCACTCATCTGGTTTTGACAGGAAAGGCATTGGTCTATAGTTCTTGAGACCTCACAGGGAGGATCTCATCCCAGAAGGAGCTAATGTTAGCCCTGCTACATAAATATGGTTTTTGAAGGCGAGAGATAAGTTTGGCCGTAGTGGTTTTACTCAAAAGAAGTTCATAGCGGTCATCTTCCTGCTTCTCCTTTACTCCAGTTATTCTCTTTCACCTTTGCTTCTTCTGTTTTTCCTCTAAAACCCAACATAGACCCCTTTTTCCGTAAGCCCCCAGCGCAAAGGCTAAACCCCATAAAACCACGCCCATATGACTCCGCGCCTCCATAAACTCACCGTCGTAACCTCAGTCGTTGATCTCCGCCTCTCGATCCAACAGCTTCCCATCGTGTCCAATGGAAAATTTGCACGATTGTTTCCCCGCTGTCCGATAATCTCTACCACGATCGGTTGCAATTCGCTCTCCCTGTGTCCACGAAGTGAGGGGATGTTAACGCGCAATGGAGGGTGGTTTTCCTCTCTTTCCGCCGCCACACGTTGCGCACTGAATGGGATTGCACGCCCTCACCCTTTTACCGCCCAACATCCAATGGCGGTGCGATCAAAACCGCTTACCACGTTAACCTCTGTCCCTGCCAGATAACCATTGCGTGCCTTCTCCGTCCGACCACCGTTGGATCTGCCTGCCTAAGATCCAACGGCTCACAATCATTCTGCTTCCGCTTCTTCTAATGCCCTCCACCAAGCCATCTCCACCTTCTATTGTCCCGACCCGATGGCCGATATTTTTCCTTCGACCAACCCATTTATTCGTCAGGCAGTCCACGCCTCTTGACCACTCTGTGTACGCGAAGGATGAAGGTCTCCGACCTACTAGTACTAGTTGCAACCGCCCCTCAACAACCACATTTAATAGATAGTATGGCCGAGGAGGAAAAGGACAGAGCACGAGCGTATAACTACATTTAGCAGTTATGAAGCTTCATCTTATACGACACTCCAACCACCTGAGAGGACAGCAAAGCCCCCGAGCAGATCAAATCCACTCACTGAGACAAGTAAATGCACTCAGAGACTCCATCAGGCAGTTAAATGCGGTTGGTGGTCAATTATGACCCCTCCATACTTAGAATGGGCAAGTGCCTTTGTAATGAAACTCTATATAAACCCAAAAACAAGATGTAATCACGATTGATAGTTGATGTTTTGATGTAAGGTTCAACTTCTTGAGACATAACTATTTTGATACTTGCAATGTCTCGTCTTCATTTTAAGCTAATGTAAGCTTCTTTTGTTGTTAATTGCTCACTTTTCATTCTTCTTCTTTTCCAAGTTGTGCTTGATATGTTGTATTCCTGAACTCTTGATGTTTAGCATTAGAGTAGTTGTCATCCTACCTCTGTGTTAAAATATTGCATGTATCATTGAATAAGTTATTCAGGTTTCTCTTCATCTGGTGCCAGAGAGCTGTCATCCTATCTGTGCACTAGCAGATTAGATTTGCAGACTTCTTTATTGGTTGCAGCTGGCCATCACATTATTTTGTGCATCTGCTGGTGTGGTCAGTATTCTCCATATTCACCCAAACCTTAAACTGTGAGTAATTGGTGGTTTAAATCCTTGTAGTCTGGGGGTGTTCACGCATGTCTGGAGTTAAGCAAAGTAGAAGTGGTTATCTGGATTGAACAAGCATCATTCCTTCCATTCATCCATTTGCAACAATAAGTTGAATTTCTATGTTCCCAGGCATCTCTGAGCTACAACCTAGGAGAGTTTCTTGGGGTGATAACAGGCCCTCCTTATATTTGAAGGTAGTCTTCCATACATCTGTGGGATCCATTGGAACCTAGTGATAGTCAGATTTCAAATCAATCTTGCTGAAATAATTGGCCCTCTTGAGCTGGTCAAGGTCATTAATTAATAGGATTGTATACATGTTCTTGACAGCGATTTTGTTTAGTGCCCGGTAATCAATGTAGAGCCTAAAGGTCCCATCCTTTTTTGTACCAATACAATTAGGCTCCCACGAGGTGAGGAACTTTTTCAGATGTGCCATTTTTGCAGTAACTCCTAGATCTGCCGCTCGATTTCTTCATTTTCTAGAATGGAGTGATTTTATATCGGCCCATTAGGTAGAGGTGCTCTGAGAGTCAGATCAATCAAATGCTTGACCTGATAATACAAGGGTAACCATGTGGGTGAGGAGAAGATGCCCCTATATTCCTCCACGACCTTATCCACTTGCTTCTACTGCGTGGAGGAAACCTTCCTTGGGGCCATGAATGTGGCCATGATCTTCCCCTTACTTTGAGAGAAATTTTAGAAATAAAACAAATTTCCCAGACTAGGAGATGATCTTACTTCGTTTCTTAGCAGAGATCAAAGATATGATAGTAGGCGGGGCTACCTCTGGTATCTTGTATAACTTGTTTCCCAAAGTAATAATAAAAGTATGAAGCCTGGAATCATACACAACATGATGCTCCCATAAGTATGGTTGGCCTAATAATACATCATAAATTTTAAGAGGAGCAACATCACACAGTACCTCATCCGTGAAGGGTTTGAAGTTGTAGGGAAGATGTAATTCCTAGCTGATGCGGAGATCCTGTCCTTGTTGGAGCCACCCAATCGTGTATGGATGTGGGTGTAGTGTGGTCGGTAAGACCAATCACTTAATGACCTTTTTTGAGATGAGGTCCTTTTGGCTTTTTCTGCCAACAATGAACTACAACATAGGCCCCTTCACCCACATCTGTGAATAGAAGAGACTACTCCCCTTCCTCTAGATCTTTGGGATTAATCTTCTAGAACTTGGTGGTGAAAATGGTGGTGCTGGGATTTGCAACAATAAGCTACTTCCCTTTGTCAATCCCTTTGTCGAGGTCTGACTCAGAGTCAAAACATGTATTTGACTTTAAAGCCTTCAGCTTAGCCACTAGTTACTGCTTGGCGCGACACTCACTTGTGTTGTGAGTGGGGCTCTTATGGAACTCACACCACTTCCCTATGTCTTTCTTCATCTTCGTGGTGCTATTATTTGTTGTTGGCTTCAATGGGTTGCCTTGAGTTACCCCTCATTAGCTTTGTCCTTTGTTGTGCAGTGTGGTGGTGCCTTTTCCATGCTTCAGATTTGTAGATCCAAATTCTCGTTTCTTATGTTTAAATTTCTACGTGATCTTAACAATATATCAGCAGGTGATGCTAAACAAGGAGATGTCGAAGCACTCCATCTTGTCCTCGATATATTTTTGTAGACAACCAAGGTACTTGAGTATCATATGTTGCTTAGAATCATTGATACCCAACTTCGTACAAAGGGTATGAAAAATATTTGTGAACTCTGACATGTCTGGGTCCCTTCCCTGCGGCAGTGTGGTCCATTTTATGTACTTATCTTCATAGCTCCTTAGAGGGTAATATTGTTCCTTTATGGTGTCTTAGAAAGAATTCCAAGTGAGTGCAGCTGAAAACTGTGAGGGTTCCCTCTCGTCCCTCTACTCACAGTAGGTTTTCCACTTCTCGAGTACTTCCGAATTGAATCAAAAAGTGTGTCACTGTGATTGGCCACCAGATGCCTTTGTTGGGTGAGGATTGTGCCAACAGCATAGCCGAAGGCATCTGTCTCAATTTCAAATAGTTGTTGCAGGTCTATGAATGTGAGTACATGTGTATACCAGAGTTGGTGCTTCAGCTCAATGAACGCCTTTAAAATTATTTGTTGAGCAAGTACATTGAAAATTGTGTGGGTTATCAATTCACTCGTATAGCGTCAGCTCTGCGATGGACGTTGGTCTTTGTTGCAAAAGCGAAGTGAAAAATAATCGAACCTTATCCTCATCAACTACCTTCTCGAAAAAAAAATGGTTAATTAATCATATTTCAACTTAAAATAAAACTAAAAATTGTGTATATACCAAAATATTTATTAATATATTTAATTATATTATGAGTTTATTATTTGTACACTGCCGTATTTGTTAATGTATTTAATTATATTATAATATAAATTTATTGATGTATTTAATTATATTATGGATTTATTTATTAAGTCACGTTGAAGATGCGGAAAGATTGACGTGGTATGAAATGAAAATAAATTGTTGAGTAAGTGGATTGAAAATTATGTGTATAGCGTCAACTTCACAGTGGCCATTGGTCTTCGTGGCGAAAAAGAAGTGAAAAATAAATCAAGCCTTATCCTTATCAGTGGTCTTGTTGAAAAGGGTAGGTTGTGTTTATACGTTTTAAAAAGAAAATGAAATATATTTTGCAAGGATGTTTAATCAATTATATTTCACTCAATTTTGTTTGGTAATGTAAATAGCAATAGCTGTCAAAATGAAGTTTCACCGAAAGTGAAAGTTTTAGGTTCACAATGTGAATTAGTTTTTAATATTTTCTAATTTTAATATTTTTTATGGGTTTAAATTTCGTTTTAGTATAAATGGAATTATCAAATTTTGAAATAATTTTGTTTTGTTTTGGTTTGTTAATTAAAAATATAATATTTACTTGTGATTTACTATTAAAAATATGTGTTTTTTAAAAGAATTTATAGTTTCAAATTAGAATATATACATTTTCATAAATTTTAGAAATCATATTTCTTGTCTTAATCTTATACACCAATTTGATTTAAAGACTTAAGTACATTGAATAATACCATTTATCTTTTTCTAGAATTGATTCACAGCTTTTTAACTCTTACCACTTTTCATTTTACTGATACAAATTTACCATAGACTTAGAAAAACCACTAATATTTACACAACTTTATCACTGTGGCCATATTTCATTTTACTAATTCTCTCATATCAATTAACATAAAATTTGAAAGATCACTAATATTTTATTTTAATCCAAAAAAACTCCCTAATTTTATCATCTCATACAGTCAAGTTAATTGTTAGAAGAAGAATGCTCGCCGTTTTGTCAAGTCAATTGTTAGAAGAAGAATGCCCTCCCTTTTGTCTTATTGAAGGAAAATTTCTTAATTTTTACTTGGCCGTATGCCCCATTTATTCCAAGTCAATATACCAATTTGCTTTCCTCCACCATTTTTTTCATTTTACCTACTCTTATTCTAATTAACATGGAATTTTGAAAAATCATTGATATTTTCATTAAAAAAAAACACTCTCCAATTTTATTATCTCTTAAAAGAAAAGTCAAGGCAAGCAAATCACATGCTTAGGAAAACACTTGCAAAAAAGAATATCTTGTTTTGTTTCTTCCTTCTTTTTTAAATCGACAAAATAAAAGATTGCATTCACCTCTTCTTTACACACATTTCTATGCAATTGCAATACAATTTCTTTGCCATTTTTAATTTTACCTAATACCTATTAGCATGGACATTGAAAAAGGAAAAAGAATAACCTATTTTACTTTTTATTTTTTTAAATCAATAAAAAAAGAAAATTGCATTCACATCATTTCTATGCAATTGCAATACAATTTCTTTCTCATTTTTAATTTTACCTAATACCCATTCACATGGACATTGAAAACAATTCACATTTTCATGATAAAAGAAAAACTTCCAAATTATAACATGTCATAAATTCAAGCGATATAAACAAGTAGGTTTTTCTTTTAGAAAAGAAGATCTCTCTTTTTTAGGGCTCTATGCCTCATTCATGTCAAATCAATACACCCTTTTCTATGAGATGCATTACAATTTATTCAAAAAAATTCATTTTACCTACTTTCTCAGATCAATTCACATGGTCTTTGAAAAAGACATTGATATTTTCATGATCGAAAGAAACTTTCTATTTTATCATCCAATAAAGTCAAGTTAATACAAATAACTCACATACTTGAAAAATATTGTTAGAAAAATACTTTATTTTTTTTCTGAATTAAGTTTTCCAAATTTACTCTTAACCCTATATCCCTTTCAGATGAAAATTAACATATCTATTTTTATGTGATTGTTTTACATTTTTCTTTACCATCTTTCATTTTACATATTCTCTCGGTAGCAAACATGAATGTTTATTTAATTAAAAAATAGAAGTTAAATTAATTATCTCTCCAAATAAATCAATACAAACAATATATATACAAACTACACCCTATTTTCAAAGTAAATACACATAAATATAAATGAAATACAGATAAAAATAGAAACACAGACGTACAACAAAAATAAAAATTTAATTCACTAATTGAAAAGTAATGAATTTTTTAAACTAGCTCATTAGTTCAAGGATGGTAGCTCATCTCTGAGATGTGTCACTTACATGCCTTCTGGGTTGTATTACAATGAACCCCAAAGGACTATTTATTATTGATAAAGAAAAAACTGTAAACATCCAAAAACCTAACCCCATGAGATGAAGCGCCAAAAGTCTATGAGCTCCACTAGGGTAAATTAGTACATCAACTTCCTCAGGTTGTAACTTTGGCATATGATCTATGTATGCTGTGTACAATACCTCATTAGAAACATATCCAAGGACTACAACTTTCAACTCCAATACTCGATAAAAATCTTGGGTTTGCTCGTTTTCCAAAAAAATAGTTTAGGGCCTCAAAACTCCTTCAAAAGTTCAAGACCTGGAAAAAATGCGAAAAATAGTAAACTATGCTACAATTCAAAACTAAAAGAAACTATGTTGGCGGTCCAAGTGGAATAGGAGGGTGGCCACTAATATTCATTTGGACCAATCCTCCCCCCTTAGGAAGCAATGATACCCATTGCATTGAGTTCCTCCATGAGATGGGGAAACTTTTGTTGAACTTGGTCCCTGGTGAGCGATTTGCACTCATGCAGGAGTTGGCCAACTTTGACAATTTGATACAATTGGATCTTCTGTTGGCAAGTGTTATTTGTCTATGTGTCCATGATTTGATTAGCTTTAGCATTTTCCATGTAGTTTGGGTTGAGCTTTGTTGGTGTTAGTTGTTCTACAATGTCTAATGTGTATAGCAATGGTGGAACACATGGCCGAAAGTAGTCCACATTGAACACTGGGTGAAGGCCGAGGAATGGGGGAAGGTTGGCCTCAAAAGAATTGTCTCCCACAACCTTAGAGATGGTGTAAGGCCTGTATCAAAGTGGTCATAGTTTCTAATGGGCTCCGACAAGGTGTTCTTCTACAAATGCAACCAAACATTGTCTCCCCCCTTAAACTTATGTGGCACATGATGTTGATCATGTTGTTGCCTGTAATTTACATTGGAATTATCCAAGATGTCGTGCACCTACTGTCAGATCTGTTGGATGTGTTCAGTAAACCTAGTTGCTTTATCAGCCTCAGACTACACATGTGGATTTTGGTTGTGTAGTCGCACGACGCATGGAAACATCAATCAGACACAATGGTTGAAATCCCAGACACACATGAAAGGGATTGCGACCATTCGAGTTATGGAGAGCACTGTTATAACTGTGTTGCACATAAGGAAGGATCTCATCCCATGGTTGTTTATGCTTGGATTTATGCATGCATAACATGTGCACTATCATCATGTTGATGACCTCTATCTGGCCATTTGTCTAGGGATGGAATGCAGTTGAATTGGTGAGCTTGGTGTCCAATAATGTCTAGAGGTTTGAATGAAATGTGCTCAAGAAATTGTTATCCCCATATGATATAATTGTTTGTGGGATCCGAAAATGTACCCACACTCGTTCAAAGAAGAGTTTGGCAGTGTCTTTTGTTGTGATACTCTTCTCACAAGCCACCAATATAGCCATCTTAGAAAAATTGTCTATGACCACAAATACACACTCATTCCCATGCTTGGTAGAAGGGAGGCTAAACATCTAATCCATGGAGATGGATTCTGAGGGTTGGATTGAGGTAGACATATGAGTGTAAGGGCCTTTCTTCTTGATGGTTGGCTTAGCGATGGCACAAAGAGTATGTGATCTAACATATTTCCCAACATCTTGTTAGAGTCTTGGCCAATTAAAATACATTTTTAGTACAACCAAAATGTTCTTCACACCAAAGTGTCCTACGACCTGAGTATAGTGCACCTTCAAAATCAGTTTTGAATGCTTACTTGAAGGAACACAAAGGTGGCCCATGTAGCATAATAATACATCATAGAAGTGGAAATTTAGAACTTGTTTGCCATTCACTAGCATCTGGTATGTGGTGGCAAACTCTAAATCATTCTTGTACAATTGTGGCCATACAAAGGTCTTGTGGCTACAAGTGTTGAGAATAGTAGTTAGTGTTGCAACTAGGGTTGATTGAGTAAATCTACAATATGATTGATGTTTGCCTTCTTGTATTTAATGTTCAAGTGGAATTGTTACAGAGATGTACACAACTTTCGATGGTGATCATTCTGCAACTTCGCTTGTGTCTGTATAAACTAAAGAAGTTGGTGATCTATATGGATGACCATCTCCTTGCCCAAAATGTAATATTTTCATTGCCGACAAGTCTACATGATAGAATACATCTATTTATCATAAGTGGGGTACTTCCAAATTGTATAGGAAAGTGTCTCACTGTGATAGGCCAACGAATGCACTTGTTGGGTGAGGATTGCGTCAATAGCATTGTTGGAGGCATCTGTCTCAATTTCAAATGGTTGTTGAAGGTCTGGCAATGTAAGTACAGGTGTAGATGAGAGACCATGCTTTAGCTCAACAAACGCTTTCTGTTAGGACTTCTGACTTAGGGGCCAAGTGATATGGGATAATACCAACACGAGCCTCTCCCAAATGACTTAGATGTTAGCTAAATGCATGTGCACATTGTAATGGTGTTATTGTTGTTATGGAGTATCGTAGACACTTTCCTTGGAGTTGGTTGTTACCTACAAGTAAAATACAAGAAATTAGTTTTTGTTAATGGACAAATATAGATAAACAAAGCATTGGATGTAATAGAAACAATGCATATATAAACATAAACTAAAAACTACACTAGATAACACATTAATGAAGCTTAATGAAGAAAACACATCAACAAAGTAATGGAAAAGGGTTCCCTTTATTGACTCTTGAATGCAGAATAGATACACTAGATGAATAAAAGACAGTTGGAGAGAATTGTTCGAGCAATGGTGGTAACAAATCCTCAAGAAGGAAGTTCCTTTCTCAATCTCTTTGCAATATTCCTCTCTCTTTCAAATAAGTATGAAGACTCTCTCAATGATGAAATCCTCTTCCCAATGAAATGCTTGATTGCTAAGGAGAAATTTTGGGAGCATAATAATGCTTTGCTTTTTCTTGTTTTTTAGTTTGCATTGAACTTTTATTTATAGATTGTCTTGGACGCTCCTCCCCTTGGCTCATCAATGTGGTCGTTCACCTCATAAATGAAGTGAGTTGAGAAGTGACATGAAATGAGAATAAATTGTTGAGTAAGTGCATTGAAAATTATGTGTGTGGTATCAATTCACTCGTATAGCATTAACCTCATTATGGCCATTGGTCTTCATGGCAAGAGAGAAGTGAAAATAAATCAAGCCTTATCCTTATTAGTGTTCTTGTAAAAAAAGGTATGTAGTGTTTATAAATTTTAAAAAGCAAATGAAATATACTATGCACGGAAAGTTAACTAAACATATTTCACTCAAAATTTAAGAGAAAATTATGTATATTTCAAGTGGCACTGGCCGTGGAAATGAAGTCTCACCAAATTGAAAGTCTTGAGTTCAAATCTTGAGCTACCCTCCCCCCTAAAGGAATGAATAATGGACATATAAAAATACGAAAATAAGAATCTTACCAAACTTAAAAAAAATTTATATTTATTATTATATTATATATTAATGCATAACTTTGTCTACTATTGAAATGAAAATGTTACACTATTGAAATGTTACACTATTGAAATTGAAATGTTATACAGATATTCCCAAATTTTATAGTAACAACTAAATGAAAACTAAATTTATATAGAATAAATAATAGAAATTAATTTATCATTTAATAATTTTATTTATCACAATGATTTAATTTATATATTTAAAAAAAAAAAAAAATTATTTAACACTAAAATTTTACGATTTACAAAGTTCAAAAAGTTTATAAGTTTTTATTTAACGTCTTAGAAAATAATAAAAAATTAATTATTAAAATTATAATTTTTTTTTTAACTAATAATTATTTGGATTGTGGTATATTCTAAATATTTAATTTTTAATAATTTTTTAAAAAAAAAAAAACAATATTTATTATTTACAAAAATATAAAATTATATAATTTTATTTTTAACTAAAAAATAATTAAAATTTTTTTCAATTATCTATATTTAAAGTTTTATTATTTTAAATATTTTTTAAAATATATATTTTAAATTTATATTTCTATTGTTATTTTACTCGTGATATTGCATTATATATTTTTTCAATTATCTATTTTTAAAATATTTTTTTAAAATTTATCTATATTTTAAAATTTATATTTCTAAATTGTTATTTTTACTCGTGGATATTGCATTATGGTTTTGATCCAACCCATCTATATTAATTTGGTATGACCAAAAACTTTAATACAATATTCTATAATTTAATAAAAAAAATTATTATTTTTTAAAAATATTTTTTGAAAAAATAATTTTATTTGATTGATTTGATTAATTATGAGATTAAATTTGATATATTTAACACTTTTATACCGAGCGATCTGTGTGATATATTTAACACTTATACGTTAGTCTTTTATTTAAACACCTTAGTCAGCGATTTAAGCGAGGTTGTTGTACAAACTGCCTTGAGTGATTTGAGCGAAGTTGTACTCTCAACATTATATAATATTTGGCAACTCACATCTTGAGAAATGCCAAGGGAATGATTCGTCATTATGTTCTTTCCAGAGGTAAAAAATAAATGTAATATTTAAATCCTCTATAAGTTTTAATTATTATTAATTTTTTTACATTAAACTATAAGTTTTAATTATTATTATTTTTTTTACATTATTAATATTTAATGATGATGGTGGTGGTTAATACTGAGACTAAATTTGACTCATGACTTTTTAATTGGCAAGGTAATTAGCAATTGGAACTGGATCAATTGAGCTATCCTTTTGGTGTAAAATATCTAGGATAATCGCCCCCAGGGCTAATTACTTTTACTTATTTTTAAAGCAGTTGTCTATAATGCGACTTTCTGAAACACTGTTTTTCCGGTCAAAATCCGGCATCAATTTATTGGAATCGCAATTTTGATAGCTAGTTTCTGCACAATCAAAATGCCCCAGGGGTTTTTCAGGGTGCTGAATCCAGGCATCAATTTATTGGAATCGCAATTTTGATAGCTAGTTTCTGCACAATCAAAATGCCCCAGGGGTTTTTCAGGGTGCTGAATCCAAATATGCAGTTAAAAAACCATTTTAAATGCAACAAATCAAGATTTAACCTCAATTTCTTCCACTAGATTCCGTCACCGGATTCTCCAAAAAGTCGCATTATAGACAACTCCATTTTTAAAATTCAAATTTAATTAATTTTATATTATTTCAATAAAAATATTAATTAAATTTTAATATTTAATTTAAATATTAAAATTTATAAAATAATTATATTTAAGTACATAAAAAATTATTTATTATTTTAAAAATGATAAATATGGATATTTGCCTAATGAGTTAATTAAAATTTTATAAATGTCATTTAATAATAAGTTAAAGTAGCTAATTAATTGGTTTTCAAATTAATTTAAATGGTTCTGGACATACATCTTCTTTTTACAATTTTCTCTTGTTTTAATTAATAAAAATTTTGTGGAAAGCTATTCATACTTTTTAATGGTAAAAATATTTATCATAAGCATGAATGCAAATATTTTTTATTTTTTAATGAGATAAATATTATGAATTATTATATTTAATAATAAATTATTTTAAATTTTATGAATGTTATCTATTACTTAAAAAAAATTATTTAGTTTTTTTTAAGCTAAGTTTTACTTTAACCATTTCATATTTATAGGTAAACTTTCATATTTACAATTAATTAAAATTTTATGGTTTCCATTAAATAATAGGTTATTTAATAGATTAAAGTAAGGGTTATTTATGACATTTTAAAAAAAATATTTATTTATAGTTTAAATTTTAAAGTTAATAATTATATTAAAATAGTCTTTTAATTTATTTTTAAACATTTTAAAATCCATACTTCATTTCTTTTTAATTATGTTTGGCTCCATATACTTTAATTTGATTGGCCATTTATATTTATTATTATTAAATAATAATATTTGTATAATAATAATAGTAGTAGTAAAATCTTAATGTTAACAACAAGTTAATGATTTGATAAATTTCTTTATTTGTAAAATAAAAAATCTAGTTAATTAACTAGTGGGCTAGTTGCAGGTGTTAAGGGCAATCGTTCAAAACCAAAAACGATTTCTTCTAGTTCAGGTGGGACTTCTTCTCTAGTTTCCTTTGGAATATCAATCATCAACCTCTAATTTTAGATATTTTGCTAAAACAACAGAACGATTGAATTTACATGAAATAAGGCAAACCTTCACTTTTCCAGTAAAATCTTAATGTCAACAACAAGTTAATGATTTGATAAATTTCTTTATTTGTAAAATAAAAAATCTAGTTAATTAACTAGTGGGCTAGTTGCAGGCGTTAAGGGCAATCGTTCAAAACCGAAAACGATTTCTTCTAGTTCAGGCGGGACTTCTTCTAGTTGCAGGTGTTAAGGGCAATTGTTCAAAACCAAAAACGATTTCTTCTAGTTCAGGTGGGACTTCTTCTCTAGTTTCTTTTGGAATATCAATCATCGACCTCTAATTTTAGATATTTTGCTAAAACAATAGAACGATTGAATTTACACGAAATAAGGCAAACCTTCACTTTTCCAGTAAAATCTTAATGTCAACAACAAGTTAATGATTTGATAAATTTCTTTATCTGTAAAATAAAAAATCTAGTTAATTAACTAGTGGGCTAGTTGCAGGTGTTAAGGGCAATTGTTCAAAACCAAAAATGATTTCTTCTAGTTCAGGCGGGACTTCTTCTCGAGTTTCCTTTGGAATATCAGTCATCAACTTCTAATTTTAGATATTTTGCTAAAACAACAGAACGATTGAATTTACACGAAATAAGGCAAACCTTCACTTTTCCCACGGAATAAAAAAGAATTAAAACTTTGGTTTATAACTTTGTCACATCCACCATTCAACAAACCTTTATCGCGTTAATTCTCCACCATCGATCTCAACACTCAATTTGATAGTTATCACTTTCCCCTCTTGCAAACTAGCTGAATGATCTCCACCATTGATCAATTCTGCTTGATCCAACTGTTGACGCGTAGTCTCGTGTGGATTCTTGCACGATGTTTAACGAGCCAAGAACACGTGAGAAAAGTCGCTTTCCCGTGCTACGTGTCGGCCGCCAAGTGGAATCGCGTGAATTTTCCAAATACAACTTACCACCTTGCTACTGCGCAAGAAACAACTTTCTCCTACGATGACCGCTTTTCTATTTCATTTAACGCCTATGCTTGTTAGCATGTTATACCCGTTAGATCTATTGGATCTATCGATCGAATGGTTCATACCTTTTTCTGGGTTTTTTGTGAATTATGTCAGGTTTTCCTCATCCCGCCAAGGTTACAACGTTTCTACCAAGTTTAAACTATGCCTAAGTTATATTCAGGATATCGCTAACTAAACTCTATGGGTTCAAAATACATCCTGACTAACTCCATACAAAGTGAATGAAGATTTAAATGCGATAACACAAGATTATATAAAATTTAATTTTAAAGGGACCAAACTAGAAATCAACAACATTCATAAATATTTCTACGGAACTTCAAACCTCCCCGGTTGATCATTCATGCGCAGAATACAAAGAAACACAGAGAGACTTCAAAATTTACAGTCTAATCCTCCACACCCAAATCCTTTTACATTAATTCAAAACTTACGTAAATAACATTACATACAAAAACCAGATTCTAAATCAAGGGATCGAAACTACCTAATCCTATATGATCTGCATGATATTCTCCTCGAGAATCTCAACTAATCCTAACTGCTTGAATTAATTACAAGAGAATCCAAATTCCTGAATTTTAGCCCAAATCCTATCTTGAAAGCTTCGTAAATTGATAGCTAAAGGATCCCACTCCTTTGCTTGTAAACTTTTTTTGTATTTTGGGAATAAAATCGAAGCCTTTTGTCTTCAAGCCTCATGCTCCTGTATCAGACTCTTGAGAAAAAAATTCTTCATGCGCTATTGTCCATGAGCTCTCCTATAGAACTGCCCAACTTTTGTAGCATGGTATCTATCATCCAGGTAGCATCAACAATTGGTTGATCTTTCCACTTGACCAAATACTGAAAATACTCCTATCCTCTTGTCCTTGTAAGACTCTCTTGTCTAAAATCTGTTCTGGCTGAAATGCCTTTGCTGTTGGTAACTATTTTACCCAATCAACCTCTTGTTCGTCCTTGTCTTCTGTTGTATCTTCTGCATTTCCACTTTCATACCTGTACAAGTCAACAACATTGAATATTGGAGATATTCCAATATTAGGGGATAATTCAATTTCATATGCATTTGCAGAAAATTTCCTCAAGACTCTGCATGGTTCGATTTTCTTAAATTGTAACTAGTTGTACTCCCTTTTTAGAAATCTTTCCTTCCTCGGGTGTGCTAAAACCAAATCTCCAACCTCAAAATTAACTTCTCTCTTCTTCAAATTTGCTCTACTCTTGTAATTTATGTTGCTATCCTTTAACTGTTGTTTTACCTGTTCATGTATTGCTTGAATCTCTGAAGCAAAATCTTCTTCTTTAACACTTCTGATTTCAGCTTTTCCCAAGTCTCTTAATTTAGACACTCCTTTTGGGTGCATTCCATAAACTATATGGAATGGACTCTTCACTCTACTCATGTTAGGAGAATCATTATAAGCATATTCAACTTGTGCCAAAATTTGATCCCATTGTTTTGGATGTTCACCTGCAAGACTTCTAAGAATATTACCAAAGCTTCTATTTACAACTTCAATCTATCCATTTGTCTGAGGATGATAAGCTAAACTAAAACTCAGTTTAGTACCAAGCTTCTTCCACAAAGTCCTCCAGAAATGACCAACAAATTTGGTGTCCCTGTCTGAAACAGTGCTTTTAGGTAACCCATGCAATCTTACAATCTCCTTAAAAAATAGATTAGCAATGTGAGTAGCATCACTGGTTTTATAACATGGAATAAAATGTGCCATTTTAGAAAATTTTTCAACCATAACATAGATTGAATCATTTCCTCTTTGAGTTTTTGGTAAACCCAAAACAAAATCCATACTTACCATATCCCAAGGTCTATCTGGAATAACAGACTTTACACTTTTTAACATACTTCTCCACTTCAAATCTCATCTTCGTCCAGAAATAAAACCGATTCAACTGCTCATAAGTCTTGTCTGCACCAAAATGTCTTCCAAGTCCACCACTATGTTTCTCTTTGATTAAATTTTCTCTCGTAGAACAATTTGGTATGCACAACTGATTTCTTTTAAACAACAATCCTCTTGCAAGAAAAAATCCAGCCACTTACTTCTGTCTAACAAAACAAGATTTTTACAAGCTTCAAATGTCTCTTTAAAATCTAAATATTTCCTATATAGTTCCTTAAGAAAATCAAAACCCAACACTTTAATTTGAATTTCTTGAACTAAAATACTTTTTCTGCTTAAGGCAACTGCTACCTTGTTTGATTGGCCAGTTATATGCTTCAATACAAAATTAAAAATTTGAAGATATTCTACCCATTTTGCATGCTTCTGACTAAGCTTTCGCTGTTGCATAATGTACTATAATGCTTGATTGTCTGAATAAAGTATAAACTCCTTAGACATCAAGTAATGTTTCCACTTCTTCAATGATTGTACAACTGCATAAAATTCCTTATCATGAGAATAATATTTCTTCTTTGATTCATTTAGTTTTTCACTGAAATAAGCTACAGGTCTGTCCTCTTGAATTAAAACAAGGCCAACTGCTTCTCCACTAGCATCACATTTCACTTGAAAAGGTTTATTAAAATCAAACAGAATTAAAATATGTTTTTTAGTGATTTTCCTTTTCAACAGTTGAAATTTCTTTTCTGCTTTAGCAGTCCATTTAAATGGTTGTTTATCCTTCTTTATAGTGTCAATAATAGAAGCATTGATCTTACTAAAATTCCTTATGAATTTCCTATAAAAACTAACAAGACCATGAAAAATTCTTACCTCAAAAACACTTTTCGGTGAAGGCCACTCTACGATTTCCTTTATCTTCTCTATATCCATCTTTAATCCATCAGCAGAAACAACAAAGCCAAAATACACCAACTCTTCCTTCATGAATGAACATTTCCTTAAATTTAGTAGTAAATTTTCTTGTTGTAGCTTCTGTAAGATATAATTCAGATGTCTCATATGTTCCTCTTTAGATCTGCTGGAAACTAATATATCATCCAGATATACTATTACAAATTTACCAATAAATTCTTTCAGTACTTCATTCATAAGCCTCATAAATATACTAGGATCATTTGATAACCCAAAAGGAATTACCATCCATTCATACACTCCTTCATTTGTTTTAAAAGAATTTTTCCATTCATCTCCTTCTCTAATCCTCATTTGACGATAATGACTTTTTAAATCCAGCTTTGTAAAATATATTGTTCCACTTAAACAATCCATCAAATCTTCAATTCTAGGTAAAGGAAATCTGTACCTGATTATTATTTTGTTGATTGCCCTTGAATCAATGCACATTCTCCAGCCTCCATCTTTCTTTGGACTCAACATTGTTGGCACTGCACAAGGACTCATACTCTCTCTAATCAGTCCTTTATCTAATAGTTCTTAAACTTGTTTCCTAATTTCTTCATTTTATGTGGGAGTCATCGTGTAAGCTGCTTTATTTGATAGGTTTTCTCCTGGAATCAAATCTATATGATGACTGATTTTTCTAATGGGTGGTAACTCATTAGGAAAATCATCTACAATGATATCACAATAACTCTCCAGCATCTCTTGAATTTCAATTGGAAAATCAGATATTTGAGTGGAAGTAATTATTACCTTGGGTTTGCAAATCAATGAAAAATTTACCTCATCCTCTTCAATTTGCTGTAGGTATTCTTTTCCACTCAGCAATAAGGCCTTTGGATCATATTTTCTTGATGCATCCTCTTCTTCCATAGGCAACAATGGATGATTTACACCATCTTTACCAAATCTGTATGTGTTATTTTTCCCATCATGCATAGCTCCTTTGTCATACTACCAAGGTCTTCCCACCAATATGTGACACACATCCATAGGCATCACATCACACAGAATTTTTTCTTTGTATTTGCCCAACTACTACTCCACTTCACTCTATTCATTCACTAACAATTGATGTCCTTTTTGAAGCCATGACACCTTATAAGGTATTGGATGCTTCTTTGTCTTTAATTTCAACTTATCCACCACTTCTATAGAGACCAAATTATCAGTACTGCCACTATCAATTATCATTTGACAACATTCTCCTTGAACCTTGCACACAGTCCTGAACAAAGTCTTTCTCTGTGCTGGCTCAACAACTTCCTTTGCTAGCTTTAACAAAACTTTGTTAACTACCAAAGATTCCCCTTTCTCTGTTACACTTTCTTCTTCTGGCACCTTTGCTACTTCCTCTTCAGTCTGGGTAACAATTACATTCCTCTGTTTTTTCTTGCATTTTCTGGGCACGCATAGGCTCTATGTCCCAGCTTATTACATCTGTAACATTTGATTTCTCTTCCTCTACCTTTGCCTTCTCTTCCTCTGAAAAACTCCTTCTACAACTTGCATCACCTTTCGTGGGTGTATGTTGACTCGAGCTGCTGCTAGCTCAATCTCTAGGTTCTGTAGATCTTCCTCTACCACCTTGACTTCCCCTTTCTTGGAAAGTGCCTCTACTTCTGGTAGATTGCTTCCTCATGAGTTTTTCTTTAGCCTTCTTTACCATCTGATAAGCCTTTTCCATTGTTTTAGGAGATAACAAACTTATCTCATCTTGGATCTCCATTCTGAGACCATTTATATATCTTGCAACCTTCTCATCTGTATCTTGAATTTGTTCAGCTCTTATGCTTACTTTGTAAAATTCCTCTGTGTATTCTTTCACTATCAAACACCTCTGTCTAAGGCTCTGCATCTGTCTATATAATGAAAGTTGATAATCACTTGGAAAAAGCTTACCTCTCAACTTTGCCACCATTTTGTTCCAATTTCTAATTGGTTGCTTACCAAGTCTTTCTCTTTCTGCTTGCACTCCATCCCACGAAAGTGCTGCGTGTCCTTTCAATTTTGTGACAACAAATTTCACTCTCTTTCCTTCTTACATTTATTCATAATCAAAGAATTTTTCCATTCTATTAATCCAATCTATCAACTCCTCATGGTTTAAACCTCCTGTATAAATTGTACCCTCAAGTCTGGGTTTAGATGTGGATCCCAACAATGATTTAAAGAATCTCATTTCATGAGTAACTTTTGCAGGGTCCTCTTCTTCTGCAACTCCAACTTCAAGCTCACTGACATCTCCATCCCCCGCATCTCCTTGATTTCCCATTTCTAGTGCTTCTAATATAGCTTGCATCTAGTTTCTAACACTTTAGCATTTGCAATTTGTCTTCCTTTTCTTCGACCACATCTTCCTCCAACTCTGAAAGCCCTCTTGGACTTCTTTCTCTGGTCTCTAAGATCTTGATCAGTGTCAATAAACTACTCTGATACCACTAATGGTGGGTTGGTTGTAGGTGTTAAGGATAATCATTCAAAACCAAAAATGATCTCTTCTAGTTTAGGTAGGACTTCTTCTTAGGTTTTGTTTTGAATATCAGTCATCAACCTCTAATTTTAAATATTCTGCTAAAACAACAGAACTGTTGAATTTACCCGAAATAAGGAAAACCTTCACTTTTCTCATGTAATAAAAAATAATTAAAACTTTGGTTTATAACCTTGTCGCGTCCGTCATTCCACAAATCTTTATCGCGTTAATTCTCCATCGTCGATCCCAACACTCAATTCGACAGTTATCACTTTCCCCACTTGCAAACTAGCTGGATGATCTCCACCGTTGATCAATTCCACTTGATCCAACGATTGATGCATAATCTAGCGTGGATTCTTGTGTGATGTTTAACGAGTTGAGAGCACACATGAAAAGCAATTTTCTCGTGCTACGTGTCGGTCGCTAAGTGGAATCGCGTGAATTTTCCAAATACAACTTACCACCTTCAGAGCGCGCGAATAACAACTTTCTCCTATGAAGACCGCTTTTCTATTCCATTTAATGCCTATGCTTGTTAACATGCGATACATGTTAGATCTATTAGATCTATCGATCGAACAGTTCAGACATTTTCCTGGGTTTCTTGCGAATTTTGTTGGGTTTTCCTCATCCCGCGAAGGTTATAGCACTTCCACCAAGTTTAAAATATCTCTAAGTTATATTCAAGATATTGCTAACTAAACTCCTTGGGTTCAAAATACATCTCAATTAATTCAATACATAGAGAATGAATATTTAAACACGATAACACAAGATTATATAAAATTTAACTTTAAAGGGACCAAACCAGAAATCAACAACATTTAGAAATATTTCGAAGGAACTTCAAACCTCTGGGATTTACCATTCATGCGCAGAATACACATAAATACAGAGAGACTTTAAATTTTATAGTCTAATCCCACAGCCAAATCCCTTTACATTATTTCAAAACTTACATAAATACCATTACATACAATAACTAGAGCCTAAATCAATGGATTGAAACTGCCTAATCCTATCTGATTTGCATGATATTCTCCTCGAGAATCTCAACTAAGCCTAACTACTTGAATTTAATTACAAGATAGTCCAAATCCTTGAATTCTAGCCCAAATCCTATCTAGAAAGCTTTGTAAATTGACAATGAAAGGATCCCACTCTGCTTGTAAACTTTTTTTGTATTTTTGGAATAAAATCAAAGCCTTTTGTCTTCAAGCCTCATGCTCCTGCATCATAAACTATATATTCCACCTCTTTAAATTTAAACTTATAAAGGCTATCCCTAAATAATATTATATTAATAAATTATAATACTATATAAATTATTAAAAAAAGCTAGTATAATTACTGCTTTGTCTACATATCACAATATAAATACACTTCCAAACTACATTTTACATAAATTTATCATTTAATGGTAATTCCATGGGGCCACAAAGTACAACACATGCTCAAAGTTCATTTTTTTTCCATATTTAATAAGATAACATGTGTTTCGTCAATACTTTACTTAATCACATAATAGTTCTGGTGGCATTACGTCAATACAAGTCCAAGCTATTCTCTAAGATGCCATGTATAACTTTTAATATGTTGATCTTGAGAATTATATATATTAATATTTTTCTTTAATATAATCTTATTGGGTAGAAATTTATTTTTAGTTATGAAACCAAAGGCCAATTTCACACTACAATAGTCAATCTACCCAAGTTCACTCATACTCAATAAATTCAAGAGTATAGACTATATGACAGATTCTTTGGGTAGAGTACTCAAATTATACACACAATAGTTAATGGCTCAGTCCCAATATATAATTATTTATCTATATTTCAACCATGTAGCGCTTGTTTTCATACAAACTTATTCGTATGTTATTATCAATTCACACACACAATGTTAATTCACCTGTACAATGCAAATTAACACATGTATTAACTTAAAAAAATTGTATATTTTAAGAATTTAATAATTTTTAAATTGGATTGTTTTATATATATATATGAGCAATTTGCAATTTTACAATGTGAATTAGTTCATACCTATTATGGTTTAATTTTTGAGACAAGCATATAATAAATTTGTTTTGGCTAATATGATAATTTTTTTTTGATATGAATTAAATTATTAAATTCTAGAATAGTTTTAATATTTCTTTTACATTAAAATAATAATGTCTGAGTGGGATTTAACATTAAAAATATGTGTTTTTTAAAGAAGTTATAGTTTCAAATTTAAAAGGGGTATAATAAACACACTTACATAAATTTTAGAAGTCAATTCTATTGTCCTCTCATACACTAATTTGATGTAAACAAGTACGTACATTGAATAATATCATCTACCTTTTTCTAAAATGGAATCACAACTTTTTAATTCCTAATACTTTTCATTTTACTTATACCAGAGACTTTGAGAAACCACTAATATTTTCACAACTTTATAACTCTCACCATCCTTCATTTTACTAATTCTCTCATACCAATTCACTTAGAATTTGAAAAATCACTAATATTTTATTTTGATCCAAAAAAATCTCCAATTTTATCTTCTCATAAAGTTAAGTCAATTGTTACAATAAGAATACCCTCTTTTTCTTATAATTGAAGAAACGTTTCTCAATTTCTACTTGGCTCTATGCTCCATTTACCCCAAGTCAATATACCAATTTCCTTGCATTTGTATTACAATTTCCTTGGTATTTTTTCATTTTACCTACTCTCTTATTCCAAGTCACATGGAAATTTGAAAAATCATTGATATTTTCATGATCCAAAAAAAACACTCCCTAATTTTATTATCTCTTAAAGTAATGTCAAGGCAACCAACTCACATAGAAATACACTTGTAAAAATAATTGTTTATTTTTATTTTTTAAATTGATAAAGAAGATCACATTCAACTCTTCTTTACACACATTTCTATGCAATTGTGATACCATTTCTTCATAATTTTACCTCTTGTTTACAGACATTTCTATGCAATTGCAATAAAATTTCTTCATCATTTTTTATTTTACCTAATACCCATTCACATGCACATTGAAAAACTATTCGCATTTTCATGACAAAAAAAAACTTCCTAGTTTTAACATGTCATAAATTCAAGTCCATACAAACAACTATCATGTTTGGGAAATTATTAGAAGAATAATCTGATTTTCTTTTATTATTTTCATTTTACCTATTTTCTCACATCAATTCACATGGTCTTTGAAAATACATTGATATTTTCATGAGCTGAAGAAACTCTCCATTTATCATCCCATAAAGTCAGTTAATACAAACAAATCACATACTTGGAAATCATTGTTAGAAAGTTACTCCATTTTTTTCTTAATTTATAAGTTAAAGAAATGTTTCCCCATTCATATTAAAATTAATATATCTATTTGTATGTAATTGTTTTAAAATTTTCTTTACCACCTTTAATTTTACCTATTCTCTCTTAACAAACATTTAAATATTTATTTAATTAAAAACAAAATTTAGATTAAGTATCTCTTCAAATAAATCAGTTACACACACACACACACACACACACACACACACACACACCACTTGTCAAACTAAATACACATAACATCAATTCATTAATAACAGAGTACTCAAAACTGTTTAAATTAGCTTGGGCAATGGTGAGCCTATCTCTAAGAAGAGATGTGGTAGCTACATGCTTTATGAACTGTGTTAAAATGAGGCTCGGAGGCCTATTTATTATTCAAAAACAATGAAAATCCCTAAACATCCTAAAAACTAACCCGAGGGGATGAAGCGCTAAATGTTTGTGGGCCCCATTGGGGTAAATTGGTACATCAACCTCATGGGGTGATAACTTTGACATGTACGATACCTCGTCAAAAATTATCTATTTGATGACCAAAAATTTATACTGCAAATCCTGTCAGAAAATGCAAATTTTCTCATTTTCCAAAAAAATGTTGTTTAGGCCTCAAAACGGCTTCAAAAGTTAAGACCCAAAAAACTACCAAAAATAGTAAAGTATTCTACAATTAAGGAAAATTAAAGAAACAATGTTGGGGGTCCAATTGGAATAGGCGGGTGGCCACTAATATCCTATTGGATTAATCCTCACCCCTTAGGAAGCAATGGTCCCCATTGTGTTGAGTGCCTCCATGGGATGGGGAAAATTCTACTGAACTTGGTCCCTACTGAGCCAATTGCACTGGTGCTAGATTTAGCCAACTTTGACAATTGATATAGTTGGATCCTCTCTTGGTAAGTGTTCTTAATGTAGAAATTAATGTATAGATACTAAACTTCTCATGAAATTTAGTAAATCGTAAGACTAGAAGCTACTCTACTTATATGTGGAAGAAAACTCACGACCAAGAACACATATCATTAACATGCAAAGGGAAACATCACACATGCACATATATTTATCTAGGGGAAAGAAACTTCTCAAAACCCCTTACTAGCTATATTGAATTAATCAAATAATCTGGATGAATACGATATGATTTATCAAGCTTGAGCACAACCTGGACCTGCATCTTCTTTCCTTTGCGTGACTGACTGAACCTAGCCAAAACTTAGCCAATTTTTCAAGCCTCTAAGATCCTAATTCCTTGTGTTGTTCATTGAGGAAATTATCCCCTATTAAATAGGATATTCCCTCATCTGGATTGCACAATTCCTTTAGATCCTTCCTCTAACTACATGAACCATATGTATACACTGGAATATGCTACAACTAGTAGTACACTGCCTTGGAATCTCCATCTCAACTGGGTAAGTCGAATTCTCTGCATGCATGAGCTAATTTAGGTTGATTGATTAGTTATCTAGATGATCAATGTGTGTGATTGAAGTTACACTACACAACTTGACTTTCTCCTAGTTTCTCCAATGGTTGGAACTAGTTTAATTGACCATAACTCAATTTAACTGAATCAAATTGCTACAACTAAAATTAACTCAACCTAGGCTCCTAAAATTTAGGAACTCCCTACACACAACTTAACTTCATGCCCCTAACTCGATTTAACTGAGCTAGAATCCTATTTTTTAGTAATCAACTCAAGTAAGTTGAACTTGAACTCATTAACTCGAATTCAGTGTCATTCGCTGAGTGACAAGAGCCATGTCAACTTAGTTAACTCCTCCAAGTTATCTGTTGATTTAGAATTTAGAATTTCCTCAATTTTAATTAAGGCTAAATGTAAATTGAGACTTTCTTGCTACATTTTCAATAGTCTGTCTTAGCAAGAAAGGGATTATCAACCACCCCTATCCTACACCTATGGAAAGTACTGCATTCAACACCTCTCACTGTTGCTACTGCTATTGCAACATATGCAACTGAGCAGTATCCAAAAATACATTGAATCAATTGTGTTTGCAACTGTATATTGGGAAAATCGTGCTACTCCCACATATGCTACTGAGCCTCATGTTCTGCTGTCACCACTCCTCTAAACTCCTTAATATCTTACTAACACTAATCCTCCTGCTACTGAGTACTCTGGGCCCCCTATTGTAAGGTAATGACCCATGAGGAGAATGCCTCAATGTACCTTTCCCAAACTTCTGCAATCCTTGGACTAGGTATTCACATCACCCCACTCACACCTGGAGGTATGGGTGCATGTGTTCCCTCTAGCCACCTGGCTCGAACACTCCCCTTGCTAGAGGTCTTTGCTTGAGTGGATGTCTCCACTTTGCCTCATGTATATTTCTCCATTTGTGGTTGCTCCAAAAATTCCCAAGGCTTCTTCTGAGGCTACATGTTGAGAGCTCTAACATGCTTCCTCTCAACCACCATGTCTCTAGTCTATGACTTTATCCTCAAGGATTTGCATGCTTCTTCTACCTCAAGCGCATATAATTTCTTCGCTCGAATACTGATTTTATTCACCTGTTCTATGTTTATGTGTCTCAGGAATTCCTTTCCTTTGTCGAAGACCACATCGTACCCATGGTCTTCCAAAAATTAAATGGAGACAAGATTATTATTTAGACCCAGAACAAACATCACATCGTTAAGTTTAATAGGGGAGCTAGACTCCCTCTAAAACATGTCTATGTCGATCCTGATCACGATGTACGTTCCATCATCTCCCATCTCGATGTGTATCTAGAGATACTTCTCTTCCAAGTCACTGCAAATTTCGTTGTTCCCCGTCATGTGGAACGATGCACCACTGTACAGATACCACACAATTTTCATCATTGTGCTCATCATGCATGCGATGAGAGTGAAGTTAAGCTCAAAATGTGATGCCAAATCTTCACTTGCTACCACTATTGTAGGCTCCTTCTTGTTTTCCTTCTTTTGTGGACACTTCGTGGCAGAGTTCCCATATTCATGATAGTGTGTTGACACCTAATCATAGGGATTGGGTGAACAACTGTAAATAAGTGTAAATAAATAATAGAGGAAATGGAGAGTCATCGGGAGATGAAACTAAACAATATCTACCTTGTATATAATAATAGATAGCCTAAATGAATAATACATTCTCATTTTGAGGAGTTACCTCCTGGCCTGACATGGTATCAGAGCCAACTCTATCTTTGGCATTACAGTTTTCCCTTGTAACTCACTCCTGGGCTATGTTCTACTTATTTTGCAGAACTGACACCTTTGTCATGCTCAAGAGGCCTCAATAGTGCATTGTCATATGCGTTTCTATTCCTAACTGAATGAATCAACTCCCACGCTCCTCCACCTTCATGTGCTTCTCTCCCATACCTCTCCCAGCGGCATATTATGTTGATGAAAAAAAATACAGTTCTTCTTTGAGCTTCTTCTAGTTCACGCTTTGATTGATCGATCCCTCTAGCATTGATTCTACATAAGCGCTCCATAAACACTGCTCCAGGCTTTGGTTACACTAGCTCCCTTAGATACACAACTCCCTTATACAATGCTCCCTCATGTATGTAAACGTTGGCTTCTAAACATTGGCAGCTCCACGTTCTTCTATATACACCGATTGAGAGTTCAAAACCCAGCAATGAACAATCATGCATCATGACAACAGGAATGACTAATTAAAACCGAGTAAATGGAAGTGTATTAACACAGATTCTCCATAAACGCTCCTCCATTCTACTCTGATATATATACAACACTACGCTGGTATATATAACATGTTGCCTCCCACAATGTTTTCATATATAATGCTTTCTCCTACATTTATAAGTGTTGTTTTCATATAACATGTTGTCTCCCACATTGTTTTCATATATAATGTTGTCTCCTACATATATAAATGTTGTTTTCATATAACATGTTGTCTCCTACATATATAAGCGTTGTTTTTATTGTTTTGTTTGGCTCCCATGCTATTTTCATTGATGGAGTAGTATACTTTGCAGACAAATCAAAACTCTAGCCATCAGGGCTTGGTACAATCAGCCTTAAATTGTCTGGTCTTCCAGAGTTTCTTCTGCATCATGTTTTATATCTCCCACATTTGAGGAGAAACTTGTTTTCCTTGGTCCACATTCACCAGCAAGGACACTCCATTCATATGTTTGATGGCAAGATTGAGGTGAGAAAATAATTAGACCACTCACTTTTCATGACAGGGATAGAAGAAGAAAGGCTTCTCAAGCTGTAGGGTATCTTTGCTCGTGCACTAAATTTCTCTTACAATTCTCATTATGAAGAAGGTACATTTCCATCAATTTTATTATGGCATGCTAGATTTGGACACTTGAACTATGACAACGTCTACTTGTTGAAGGAAATTGGTGTTACTGGTTTACCTACAATTCCTAGGAAACTTAAGCAATGTGATGCTTGCATTCTAGGAAAGCATAGCAAACAATCTTTTCATGATTCACATTCCAGAGAACATAGAAAACTTGAATTCATTCATTCATATTTATGTGGTCCAATGCCTGTTCCTTTTGCAAATGGAAATAAATATATGATGACATTTATTGATGACTACACCAGAGTGTGTTGGGTTTATTTATTGAAGAACAAATATGATACTTTTCAAACATTAAAGAACTTTCATACATGGATTGAAAATGATGCACAATCTCATATTGGTTCTATTTGCACTCATAATGGAAAAGAATACACTTCAACTGAATTTGAAAACTATCTTTGCCAACATGGGATCAAACATCAAACAATTGTGCCTTATAATCCCCAACAGAACGGAGTAGCTGAAAGAATAAATAAGACAATCTTAAATATGGTGTGCTCCATGATGTTTTTCAAAAATGTAAAATTGATGTTTTGGGCTGATGTAGTTCTATGTGTTGTATATCTAAAGCATAGATGTCCATCTAATGCTATTAGAAACAAGACTCCTTATGAAATGTGGTATGGGCACATTCCTTTGGTAAAGCATCTCAGGGACTTTGGTTTCACATGTTATGCCTTGATACCAAAGGTATATAGAAAAACAAAATTGGTGCAAGAAGTCGTAAGTGTATCTTCCTGTGGTATTCAAACACCTCTAAAGCATACCATTTCTATGATGAAGTCAATAAAATGTTTGTTGTATCTAGAGATGTAATTTTTCTTGAATCATCCAAAACTGACAATGTCATTGAGTGGCAAGTTCATCGCTTGGATAGATTCACAAATGCAAAATCATTTCAAGAATTTGATAATCAGATTCCACATCTTGAAGGGGTGATTCCTATACTAGATCAACACATGGAATATTCTTCTGGAGCACTCTCTCCCCCATATGAAACTCTAACAACGGATGATAATTTGAGTGATGTGATTGATAGAATTGGGAGATTCAATCTTGATTTAGTCCCAACTCAATCAATGAAGCAGCCTGGACCATCTCAGAAAGGTCCCCCAAAGTGGCTGAAAAAGACAATTGAAAGTGTTCATCTTCATGAGGTTAGAAAGATAGGAACTAGAAATTCAACCCGACAAAATGGAGGTGATGTAGATGACTCTTATTCACATGTGGATATGGATGTTTCTTCTGATTGTGAATTGAAATTGTCTACAAATTTTGAACCAACTTTCTTCAAATAAGTTGCTTCTCATGATGAGTGGAAAGAAGCAATGAACAAGGAGTATGATGCCTTGATAAAGAATGGCACTTAGAAGCTAGTTGATCCTCCATTGGGAACCAAACCAATTGGCTGCAAGTGGCTCTACAAGAACAAGTATAAAGCTGATGGCCCACTTGACAACCAAAAAGCCAGGCTTGTGGCAAAAGGTTTTGCACATAAGGAAGGGGTCGATTATGAGGAGACTTTTTCCCCTACAACAAAATGGGCTACCATCCAGACACTCTTTGCCCTAACATCTCAAAGTGGTTGAAAATTCCATCAAATGCTTGTAAAAACTACTTTCTTGAATGAAGATCTAAAAGAGAATGTTTTTATGTCCCAACCTGAAGGATTTGCTGTAAAAGGACATGAACATAAAGTATGCAACCTTGTAAAATCCTTGTATGGCCTCAAACAAGCACCGTGAGCCTGCTATGAAAAACTAACTGAGAATATTCTAAAACTCAATTTCAAACATTATGATCTTGATGTTGCAACTTTATTTGTCAAGAAGGTTGGAAAAACAGTTGTATATCTTGTGGTATATGTAGATCATCTTTCGATGACAGGGAATAATGAGAGATACATTGCATCTATAAATAAGGAATTGAGGAAAGGTTTTGAAATGACTGATTTGGGCTATGTTCATTACTATCTTAGTATTGAAGTAACTCAACATCTGAAGCCCATATTCCTTTCTCAAAACAAGTACATTGGAGATCTGTTGAATAGGCTTGGCATGACTAAATGCAATCCTCTGACTACTGCAATGGAACAAAACTTAAAGCTCACATCCATTGAAGGAAAAGAATTTGAGGATGCAACAAAGTATAGACAGCTTGTAGGAAGTCTCAACTACCTAACTACTACTAGACCAACGATTTCGTTGGTTGTTGGAATCCTCTCTAGGCTTATGCAAAAGCCTTGTGAGGGACATTCGTCTATTGCAAAAAGAGTTTTAAAGTACTTTAAGGGAACTCAAGACTTTGGAATCAAGTATACACAGGTAGGCGTCTTTAGCTTGATTAGATACTCTGATTCAGACTTCAGTGGAGACACAAAAACTGGGTTTTCTACTTTGGGTTATGCTATGAGTCTTGGATCAATAGCTATCTCCTGGAGATCACACAAACAATCAGTTCCAGCAGATTCCACAATAGAGGCAGATTATGTGGCAATAGCTGAGGCAACAAAAGAAATTGTATGGCTCAGGAAAATTTTGAAAGATTTGCAGGTAAAACAAGTACAATCGACTCCACTCATGATTGGAAATACCTCAGCAATAAAGTTGGCCAAGAACCCAAAGTTCCATGATCGAATGAAACACATTAATACACAATATCATCTGATTCGACATCATGTTGAGGCTAAAACAATCCATCTTTGCCATTGTTCCACTAATGAGCAGATTGCAGACATCTTCACTAAAGCGCTTGGAAGAGAAAATCTTGAAAGATTCAGAACGATGCTTGGACTCACCAACATCCCTTCAAATTAAGGGGCGGAATGTTGACACCTAATCATAGGGATTGGGCGAACCACTGTAAATAAGTGTAAATAAATAATAGAGGAAATGGAGAGTCATCGAGAGATGAAACTGAACAATCTCTCCCTTGTATATAATAATAGATAGCCTAAATGAATAATACATTCTCTTTTTGAGGAGTTACCTCGTGACCTGACATAGTGAAAGAACTTGATTTTGGACAAGTATTTCTTCGTGTCCTCTTGGCTGGAATTAATATCACCTTTGGAATTATTCCCTTTCACCTTCCTTCCTTTGTTGAATAATGCAAATTCCTCTTCCTCATCTTTCGATGAGGTCCCATCTCTGGTATTCTGCCTTATTTATTCCTGCAATAGGTCAGACCATAGTCACTCCCAAATCTTGATAGTTATGCTCACTCTTGGGAAGGCCCAAAAGGGCTAAAGATACCAAGTCTTCTTTAGGGACATTAACACTGAACTCACCAAGTTCATCACGAAACTGTGTAAAGTTGCTCAGGTACTATAGAATTGTGCCATTCTTTTGCATCTTGATACTTCGAAGTTTTTCCTTTAGTGCCAACTTCCTGTAGTCACTATTGTTCTCAAACGAATTTGTCATTTTTTTCCACATCGCAAACGAATTTACATTCTCATGGAGATTTGAGACAATATGATCTCGTACTCCCTTAAATAATATTCTCCTTGGTTTGGCCACATCCTTCTTCCACTAAGAGAGGTTCTGGGCATCATATGCTTGTGGTTTTGCTACATATGTCTTGATGTATTCTAGTAGCCCATTGTCATCCAATATTGCCTCCATGTGAATCTTCCATGCAAAAAAATTTGAGGTGCCTTCCAAGGCATACTCAAGCCTAAGTCCATTAAAATCCATCTTCTTAGTCCTAAAGAAAACTTGTAACACGAATCTTCAAATTTAGACCTCCTACAATGACAACATCGAAATCTCTTCCCTACTGTGAATCTATCTTTGATACCATGTAGAAATTAATGTGTAGATTCTAAATTTCTCATGAAATTTACTAAGTCATAAGACTATAAGCCACTCTATTGATTGGCAGAAGAAAATTCACAATCGAGAACACAAATCATTAACATGAAAAAGGAAACTTCACACATGCACAAAGATTTATCTAGGCGAAATCAACTGCTCAATACCCCTTACTATATGTATTACATTAATCAAATAATCTAGATGAATACAATATGCTTTCTCAAGCTTGAGAATAACATGCACCTATATCTTCTATCCTCTGCTTGACTAACTGAACCTTACCAACACTTAGAAATTTTCTCAAGCTTCCAAGCTCCTAATTCCTTACGATGTTCCTTGAGGAAATTAGCCCCTATCAAATAGGAAATTCCCTCATCTGGATTGTGCAATTCCTTTAGGACCTTCCTCTGATTGCATGCACCATCTGTACACATTGGAATATGCTGCAACTGATAGTACAATACCTTGGAATCTCCATCTCAACTGGGTAACATGAATTCTCTGCATGCCTGGGCTAATTTAGGATAATTGATTGGTTATTTGGATGATCACTGAGTGTGATTGAAGTCACACTAGACTCTTTGACCTTCCACTAGTTTCTCCAACAGTTGGAACCAGTTTCAGTGACCATAACTCAATTTGACTGAATTAAATTGCTACAACTGAAATTAACTCAACCTAGGCTCCTAAAATTTAGGAACCTAGTGCACACAACTAAAATTCATTCCCCTACCTTGAATTAACTGAGCTAGACTGCTAATTTTTAGGAATCAACTCAAGAAAGCTGAAATGGAACTCATTAACTCTAATTCAATGTTACTAACTTAGTGACAAGAGCCATGTCACCTTAATTAACTCCTCCAAGGTGGCTGTTGATGTGGAATTTCGAATTTTCCTAAATTTTAATTAAGGGAAAATCAATATTGAGTCTTTCTTGTTGAATTTTCAACACTTTATCTATGTCCATGATCTGATCAATTGTGGCTTGTTCCATGCAGTTTAGGTTGAGCTCTGTTGGTGTTAGTTATTTTGCAATGTCTGATGTGTCTAACAATGGTTGAAAGTATGGCTGAATGAAGTCCACAATGAACATTGGGTGCAGGTCAAGGAATGGGGGAACATTGAGCTCTAAAGAATTGTCTCCCAAAACCTTGGTGATGGTGTCACGTTTATAATGGAGTGGACATAGTTTCCGATGGGCTCTGCTAAGGAATTCTTTTTGCAAATGCAACCAAACTTTTTTGCGTACCTGAAACTGATGTGTCACTTGATGATGATCATGTCGCTTCCTATACTTTGTATTGGAATTATGCAAGATGTCATGCACTTGTTGGAAAATGTGTTGGATGCATTCAATAGACTTGGTTTCTTTATCAGATTCAGTATGCACATGTCTAGATTCTGCGTCTGTAGTTTCATTAGGCATGGAAACATAAACCATACAAAATGGTTTAAATCCCAGACCCATTTGAAAGCGATTGCCGCCAATCAAGCTATGGAGAGCTTTGATATAATTATGTTGTAGCAGCTACAACCACCCTCCAAAATTTTGCCTTAGCTTTGTTTTGGAGCCTCCCTACCAACGATCCTTAGTTTCAGTGGCTCAAAAACCAATGCATATCAACTTGTTTGTCTCCCACCCACAGGCTATCATTTTGGACTTAGGAAACTTTCTAGATGAGATCCTCCCCCTAAAAGTTGCGCAATTCTGAAGGGGAACCAACCTTCCCTCCAAAAATTGTGCAATCCTATTGGGCTGCCTGCTGGACTCTAGAATTTCGTAATCCATCCAGGTAGCCCTCCCTTAGAAGATTATGCAATCCAGCCCAAGACTAGGCTTCAACCTAGAAATGTCGCACTTCTAGGAGCCTTAAGCACTCGGTCGCGTTGGGAGCCGGAGAACTACGGGCGGAGAAACGAAAGGCGCTAATCGTACAAGGCAGGAACTGCACTCTGGAAACCGACGGTATTGATCGGGGCGCCCTCAAACAGTAAACGGTTTTGGATGAAGCGGAGCGATCCTGGTCAACGATCAACGTGTGGCAGCAGAGGTGAGAGAAAATTGTTGTTGATCGCGCGTTATCGCTCGAGAAAGTCAATCGCATGGGACATGCGTATGACATCGGATCTAGAGGAGCCCAGATCGGATGACTGAGATTGTGCCTGATGGAAAGAAGCGAAATCAACAGGGAATTAAGCCGCATTCTAAAGGGATTTGGAATCCGTTTGACTGCCATGGTGGAGGAAAAACGCATCCACAATGTAACTAGAGAAACGAACGGACGAGCAGGCTGGCACTATTTAAAGGAGTACACGTGGCCACTTCCTGAGCATTCATGCTGATGCCGAATAGGGAACTCCAAGCGCAACAGCAAAAGGTGAATCGACAGAGGCAGAAGAAGAACTGAATGGGCATGAGTTCAAAGGCTAAAAGCCATGAATAGAGACAGTCGAATCAGGTAAGTGTGGATAGTGGAACAGTTGAACGCTGAGAAACAGAAACCAGAGAAGAGGCAATTAAGCAGAAGCAGAGACAGGCAGAGGGTCGTGCTAACGCAGTGGCAGCATCGAGCACCAAAGCTGGAGAGATTCAAGCCATCCCATAGAGGAATCTGTCCAGATCGAGCATCATATTTGGGTCCTTCCATTGTAGACCAGAAGGTCATAGAGCTGGTAGGAAGAAGAAGAGTCTGTGTACTCCAGTGGCTTGGGGAATCTAAGAAGCCACCCTGGCAAGCAAACTTGCTTCAGGAGAACTCACATTGAGTCCCTACATTATAATTATCTGCCTAAAGACACAATAAAACAAGGCCACCACTGAGCACTGGACTAGAGACGTAGCCCTGGAGAATAGGGTGAACTCCTTATTAAAATTGCTTGTGTCTTTATGTTTGCTTACTGTATTTCTCTGTGTCTTTCCATTTAAATGTCGGTGTATTAGCAATCTGATCGATCCGTTGCTTAAATAACACACAACACACACCAGCACATGAGTCTGTAATACCTTTTTTTTAATAAAACTTCAACTAACGTCACTCATAGGGTGATTATCACATTAGTTTCATTCATAAAAAATTTAAAGATAGTCATAAACCGCATGAGGTCCAAGCTACAAGTCATTTTAAGTTGTTGACCATTAAGGTGCTCCATTAAACCAAATGGTATTGAAATTATGTAGAGAATTTTTCCTACTTCATTTTCATGGGGATCCGACAATAATCCAAGGGTTGTAGGGGCTTGGGACCAAATTGTAAATGAAGTTGAAGAAGTGATGGAGGCTTACATGAAACTATAGAAAACAAATGTTAGTATTAATGAAGCTATGGCACACTAAGTTGTGGATTTTGAGCATTTGAATGTGGATGTCAAGCATTTGAATGTTGGTTAAGAAGATTGACTCTCAAAGCTTGGTTTCCCTCCCTTATCCAAAAAATACTTCACACGTACCAATCAAATATGGTTTGATGACTAAGTAAAAAAGAGATTAAAATATATGATATATACTAAAATAATTAAGAGACATCAATGGATTCAAATAGGTGTAAATTAACAAGAAATGAAGCTATATGATATATTTGAAGAACAACAACAGAAGGACAAGTTACAAACCCATTCCTTGAGTTCATCCTATCCATTGTGATCAATAAACTGATGCAACATCCACATAAGATATACCCATATTGACCTAAATTAGCAATAATCATTTGAGTATTATATTGTAATCCAGATAAGGATTACAAACACAACCAACATGATGACAAGAAAATAAGCAATAGTAATTGAAATAAATGTCTACATGTAGATGGTACAAATAATTGTCATAATGAAGTTTTAACAATTATCTTCAACTCCGAGGACAAGGAAAATGTATTGTAAGAACAAATAGATCAAAACTGCAACAGTTGACGAGATTCACAAATAGATTATTCAAAAGACCTCAACAACGACACATTAGTAAATTGTTTGCTTCCCTGGTGCACCATGCTAGGTTGATCATGAGAATGATTAGTTTGTGTTTCCAAGGACCTATACATGAGATCTATAGTGCCTTGAATATATTGTGAGCTTGCAGCCCGAGAGCCCTTGAAACCTCTCCCCAGCATGCCAAATACAATTCCTCCAAAGTTTCCCATTTAGCCCGCATTGGTCACAAGTGGCTTACCTTGGTGGTGTTTATCCATAGAATTCACAATAGTTGCAAGGAACCCAATTGTTGCAAGATTAGTAGAGGACTGGGGATACATTTTAATAACTTGTTTGTTGCAAAAAGACCAAAGTTGTGTAGTACTCCTTGCATCAATGATGCTTGGGCCATAAGAGGTTAATCTTGTAGCATAAGTTGATCCATTGTGAGACATGACTGCATCACCATATCAATTGAAGTTGGAAGTTGAGAGTTTGAATGTGGGTTAAGAATATTGACTTTTAGAGCTTAGTTTCCTCCCTTCTCCAAAAAAACTTCACATGTAGCCATAGAACATGGTTTGATGACTAAGTTCACAAGAGATGAAAATATATGATATATACTAAAAGAATTAACAGACATCAATCATGGATATTTTGATGAAATTCTAATATACTAAAAGAATTAAGAGACATCAATCATGATTATTTTGATGAAATGTTAATTCTTTGATAATGCATTTATTTGTTATATTTATTTGAAGGAAACTGGGGATGAAGGTTCCATCCCTTAGCGTAGTTCTGTTGCAGAGAACCATAGCGTGTGGGCACATATTCTACAAACAAGACACTGTTGACCTTTTCCATCTGCACTATCGATTTTGGATTGATTTATTTAGATGACTCACAAGGTACCGGAAAAATGGACAAAATGGGAACAAAGGGTTGGCAACATAATTTCAGATTGTATGTTTACAAACTGAAACTATATTCAAATACTAATAGCGAACTATATTCTTTTACATTGAACATTGTAGGAGTGATTCAAATGTATGGAAGAAAAAGTTGTGTCAGTCAAGTGTCCTTGAGGGCTTAATATAGATGATATTAAAAAGGCAGGAGAGTGTCCTGCATTTCAGGATGGATGTGCAAACTTCTTTGAACAAATCCTTACTAAGATGGATGTTTTAAATGTGGGAGTTATTTTTCATCAAGTTGTTTGGATGGTTTACAAATTCATTCAAATAAACTTACCTTTGTGGAATTAGCCTCGATCAGTGGTATTGATAGGCGTGTTGAGTCCCTAGTTGATAAACATGGCGATCTCTGCTTCATGGCAAGAAGCCTCGTGCGTTAACCTAAGGTGTAAGTAGTGCAGAGTAATAGGAAGAGCATGGTCAAGGTGGGTGTGTCTCTTTCAAGATTTTTTTTGAAACTCCACACTCTTTCCCATGAAATCATGTCATGTTCTATGAAATTATGAAATGATACCTATAACATGACACCTCCACCATATAGATTTGTTTCAGTGCAAAAAAATAATATATGAATATACTCAACATGGCACAAATTAGGGACAAAATCCATACCATTTCACCCACAACAACTACCATCCCATGTATCGTAAATACAAGTTCATCAATCACAAACAATCACATCCACCATACTTTGGTTAGCAAACAAAAGTATTCCATCTTTATACTATTAAAGTTCCTAATCTCTGCAAAATGAAAAGGAAGCTTATGAAAAATTTTGCACATTTGTATATGTATCTGACCTTGTCTTCTTCACTACTATTGTGAGTGATTTCTTTGGAACTATGCACAACATTTACACTACGAAACATTTATAGTCTCAAAGAACATTAAAACCCTAGAGAGTTAGTTAGTTAGTTAATTAAGGTGTTGGGTAACACCTGGTAAAGTGTATCTAAGGGTGGAAAACATTTGAATTGTCTAACATCAGACCTATATAGATCAGACCTATATAGGGAATATAGGTAAGACAGGAGGGGCCTTCTAGCTTAATTATAACACATATATTAAACCGTTTAAAACTATATTAACATACATATATATGAAACAATATTGAATTTATACCAAATATTTTTCTTATTTTCATATTTCTATACCTGATAAATAAATTAAAAAAAATATTTATTAATTAAAGGAAGGTAATTACATAAATTTTAAATCTTTAAAATATATAATTTAATTTAATTTAACTAGTTATTAATGTTAAAATAATTTTTTTAACAAACAATCAATATGCAACATTGACCTAATTTGCCTTTCATTTTTCATTATTTTATGCATGATGGGACTCACCACATATTTTTTTTCAAATATTTCTTACAATATTAAAATGAAATATATTTAACATAATCAAAACTCAAAACAAAACAGCTATATTTTCATAAATATAATAATTTTATATTTTAACCCTATATATTAACTTATAACTTTAACTTTAAATTATACTCTACTATTAATAAATATTTTTTATACATTATATATATAACTATTAAAAAATATTCATTATATTTTAAAAATAATATTAATAAAAATTAAATATAATTAAACTCACGGATACTAAATTTTATTAATATATCAATTTAAGGCACTTGTAATTTAGGTTAGAAGACAATAAACTTACAATAAAATGCAATGTTCCTTACTTTATTTATATTAAAACATAATTCAAATAAGTAAAATATTGAAAATTTGATAATTGTAATCTCGATGTCCTAACAAAATTTGCCAACCATGCATCTAATCTTTGGAGTTAAAAGGGATAACATTACTTCATGCACTGTACTTGTGGATGTTTTGTTTCGTTAAAAGACTTGGGATTTGATGGACACTAAACTTCTTGGTCCGATTCTCCACTAACTTTCAATATAGGTTTGCGTAGTTTAAAAACCTCACAAAATAATTTAGAAGTTTTGGCAAGATTATTAAAAAAAAGAAATTTTTTAAAATTTGTATGATTAATAAGGAATAGCGCCCATTATTACTTGCTTAGGTGATAGTGATAGGTTAATCATTGTGTGATGATTTTCTATAACAAGAATATTTAAAAAAAATACAAAATTACAATATAATTAAATAAAAATGGTTTTCATAAATTTTATTAAATAAAATAAATTTAATAATTTTATTTTTTATGATGATGATGTTGGTGGTTGTTAACATCCATTGAGACCAAAACCCACTGAGACCAAAACTTTGGTCTATCGGATCTCAAGAAATGAATTATTTAGTTTGATTTAGGATTTTATTCCTATGCTCAAAAAGCTTGGAGAGAAGCCTATGAGACCAAAACTTTGGTCTATTTGACCTAAAGAAACGAATTATTTAGTTTGATTTAATATTTTATTCTTATGCTCAAAAAGCTTGGAGAGAAGCCTCCCGAGCTCACTATAATTTTGACAACGTAAAAGGCTAGGAAGCTCTATTGCAACAAAGATTTTGAAACTCAGATCTAATGTGGTTATAAGCGGGACACTCTAAGAGGAAGTGATTTTCATCCTCATGTTCGTATTCTCACAGAGATGGGAGAACCTTTCCATCCATGGTGTTTTAGGCACTGCCCAAGGAATTGCCCAAGGACCCGTTTCACTATGAAGTTCATAAGAGTAAAATTAACTAAAAAATCCTTTATCCATTAAATAAGACATAAAATCCCACACACACAAGGGAGTAGTGCATTGTTTATATATTATATATCTATATAATATATATATATATATATATAAACGGTGTAGGTCTTTATTTTCATTCTATTAACAACTATATATATAGATATAATAAAACACGGTGCTAGGTCTTATTTTTCTATTAACAACTCAAGCATTAAAATTTAATTCCGGAAAAATATCAAAATTAATGTTAATTTTAAATTTTTATTTTAAATATATGTTAACATTATATGAATTATATTTAATTACAATTAATAATAATATTTTTTTAAACTATAATAAAAATTATTTACTTAGGTAGTTGAATTGGTAAGTGCTATAGAAATGAAGTCTCACTCAACTTGAAATCTTGTGTTCAAATCTTGTAATATTCCTTGGACATGATGAAAATATAGTCCTACAAAACTTACAAAAAATATATATAATACAAATTATATTTAATTTAAAAAAATTTATTGAATATAAAAAAATCTTACTTAATAATTCTATTTCATATTTAATGATATAAAACTAATGCATATTTAATAATATAAAAGTAGTATGCTTTGAAATTTAGTAGATTAATAAGCATTTTCGACAATATCAAATATTAAGTAATGGTAGCTCTTATCTCTCGTCACAATTAATAAATTTGGAAAAATTATTTAAAGTTGAGAAATTTATTGGTTGTTATATGTATTAATAATCTATAATTTTCATTGTGACTAGATATTGTTATTTTATTTGAAAATAATTCTATTTAACTTTTGGACATTTTTAAAAAATAGTAAATTACCTTTTTGTTTGTAAATTACTTTATGTTTGTTTGATTAGGTTATGTGAGACTTGTGAGTACTGGCACATTTAACCTATGACTTGAGTAATCACAATAAGGGACAATTAAGCCATCAAAATCACTCAGTGATTCTAGCAGATATGGGCCACAATAACCTTTAGCATGGCCACAATAACCCTTAGCATGACTAGATTTTTGCCCACATTATTTTGAATCAATGAAATTTACACCAGGAAATGCCTTAACAAAAAACCCCATAGAAGTCTACTCTACACCCTATGGGAAAAATAGTAAATTATTAATAAAAAATAAATGAGTATTTAATTTTCTATTATGTTAATTCTTAATCAATACAAATACATCTATCTACATTAGTTTAAGAATAATCAACAATTTTCAATAAATATAATAACATTCTTGTATTGAAAGAAATTATTAAACTCTATTTTACATTCTTCCACAAAGCTAGATAATTTATGTCAACATCCAAACACCATATTGTTAAGTAACAATACATATACACATACTAAGAAAACAAGGTATATGAATAAAAAACATTCAAACTATATTATTAAGTGGCATTACATACATTAAAATAGTGTTTTGTAGAGACAAGTTTTATTTAACTGTGTTGGGAATCGGTAGAGGTCATAAGAAGGGTTTCTTACGTTGTTGGGAGGCAAACCAAATACTCAATACATTGCTTTATCCCAACAATGAACATAGAAACAACCACTGCAAACCCTATCCCAATTCTCATCTCTAATGCTATCAAAGACATCTTTTCCCAACCATCCTCTCTTGATATTACTTTGATTGCCACTGTCTCCACTAGTTGTCTTCATATATTTTTTTGTTGTATCCTGAAACAAGATATCCACATAAGCACTTATTCCTTTATTGAATTGAGGCTTCTGTAATCCATAATATATTTAAGAAGAGATTTCAGCGTAAATCAAATTCAGAAAACCTTTGTCGACGCGTTTGTGAAGCACACTAGTTGGTTCGAAACACGTCGACAAAGGTTTTCTGAATGTGATTTACACTTATTCCTTTTAAAAGAAGACTCATTAAAAGTGTAATATTGTGTCTCTAGTGGAATTGGCCCACATAGGTTATTAGATGAAACATCTAGATAAGCCAACATTGATAATTGAGAGAGGTCTTCAAGAATCGCTAGATTCAAATTATTTTTGGACAAGCCAAACTGCTCCAAAGTAGGTATCTCACTAAAAGATGCTGGTATTTTCCTTCCAATTGGTTCCGAGAGAAATTTAGTAATCACGAGCTTCTCATGTTGCCTATGCTTTTAGGGATTTCTCCAGTAAGATTATTACTAGACAAATCAAATATAACATTTGTAATCAACACATATAACACATTATACTCAATCCCTTTTATGTATTCTTCCATTTAAAAAGAATATTTAATAAAATAAAATTGATATCTTCCAAACTTTATAGTGTTTGAAAATTATATGGTATTCTTCCATTAAAATCATTGTTAGATAAATCTAACAAAAACAAATTAATAAAAATTGTGATCTATTGGAGAACAACACTTTGAAAATGATTATAACTAAGGCTTAAAACTCTCAATTTACTCAAATTTACTAGGGTTGAAGGACGCTCACCTCTAAATCCACAACTCTTTAAATCCAATATTATAAGCCTAGTGCAATTGGCAAATGATGAGGTTAAATTCCGAGAGAAATTATTAAAATGAGCGGAGAAAATATTTAAAGAAGTGGAATTGTAGATGCACATACTAGGAATAGGTCCCTCCAAATTGTTTTGTGATAAATCTAAGGTCTCGAGTGAAACCAGATTATTAATATTATTTGGAATTGTTGTTTGAGAAGTATAAGCATTTAACCTTCGTTAAATTGACAAGGTTTTTAGGAATGTGAGCTATGAGTTTATTTTGAGAGAGCTCTAGGTATGACATATTAATCAAATTGAAATTGCTGAAGAATGTGTGAGTTGTGTGTTTCACAGTGAGTTGTGTGTTTCACAGGTATTTCTATATATATTTTTGAGATTAAGTTGATTGAAGATGTTTTGAATATTCGAAAATTCGAGAGATATAAATACGGTCAATTTTTTTACCGCGTCCATGTTCTTCAGATCCATGTCCTTCAAATTCCTGAATATTCAAGAAATCTACCCACTTAAAAATGCTCTATGACGGTCCTAATAAAGTGTCAAGTCACGCTGACGAGTCGTGTGGTCTCAAATTGAAAGAAAGTGTTGAACAACTCCTTTGGAAATAATTTGTATGCTATCAATTCACTTGCATTTAGCGTTATCCTCACGGCGGTCGTTTGTCTTCGTGGAACGGGAGAAGGAAGAAAAGGGAGATTCCTTATGAGTAGACGTGTACTAGAAAATGAAAGGGGCATGAGAGAAGAATAAAAAAGCAGCAGTATCGGTGGTCTTTCTGCAAGTTCAAAGAAAAGAAAATATAGATGGAGTTTGTGTGTTTATCAACTCCACTGAAAATGATTTGTGTGGTATGAATTCACACCTATATCGCGTTACCCCCACGGCAGCCGTTGGTCTTCTCGAGAGAAGAAAAACAAATTAGAGATCCATCCTCTCCGTTTCGACCACAAAGTCTTCCAAAGCACGTGAGTTTGTCTATTAATTATATTATTTTTGCCAACTATATCGCGTTACTCACACGGCGGCCATTGGTCTTAGCCGCACGAGAGAAGGAAAACAAATTAAAGATCCATCCTCTCCGTTTTGACCACAGAGTCTTCCAAAGAAGGTGAGCTGTGTGTTTTTGTCTATATATACACGGCGGCTGTAAAGCCGTGTAAGCCTGGCTGAGGATGGAGGAGTGTGTGGTATAACATCCAAAGAAATTACTGAATAAGTCCATTCAAAATTATTGGTGTGGGGTATCAATTCACTCGTATAACGTCAGCCCCACGGTGGCCTTTGGTCTTCACGGCACGAGAGAAGTAAAAAAGTCTGGCCTTTTAGGGAAAGGGGATATGTCACGGCGGTCGTTTGTCTTCGTGGAACGGGAGAAGGAAGAAAAGGGAGATTCCTTATGAGTAGACGTGTACTGAAAATATCGGTATCTATATATGAGGGCACGAGAGAAGAATAAAAAAGCAGCAGTATCGGTGGTCTTTCTGCAAGTTAAAAGAAAAGAAAATATATATGGAGTTAATGTGTTTATCAACTCCACTGAAAATGATTTGTGTGGTATGAATTCACACCTATATCGCGTTACCCACACGGCAGCCGTTCGTCTTCTAGACCACGAAGGGACCATCCTCTCCGTTTTGACTCTTCTTGTGCGTAGAAGTCACGTTGATGATGGAGAAATGGTTGAATAACAACTCCACTGAAAATGATTTGTGTGGTACCAATTCGCTCCTATATCGCGTTACTCACACGGCGGCCATTGGTCTTAGCCGCACGAGAGAAGGAAAACAAATTAAAGATCCATCCTCTCCGTTTTGACCACAGAGTCTTCCAAAGAAGGTGAGCTGTAAAGCCGTGTAAGCCTGGTTGAGGATGGAGGAGTGTGTGGTATAACATCCAAAGAAATTACTGAATAAGTCCATTCAAAATTATTGGTGTGGGGTATCAATTCACTCGTATAACGTCAGCCCCACGGTGGCCTTTGGTCTTCACGGCACGAGAGAAGTAAAAAAGTCTGGCCTTTTAGGGAAGGGGATATGTCAAGAGTTTAGAAGTTTTAAAAAGTAAACCAGACACTGACTGATGGTTGATTAATCTTATTTCAATTTAA
>APFE030817302.1:2415-41716 GCA_000404065.3 Pinus taeda | reverse complement strand
CAGAACACCAAAGGACACCGCTCACAACCAGATCACAGATCAATACACCAGTATTTTGACGTGGTTAAAACCCTCAAAGAGGGAAACAATCCATGGCCTAAGCCAACGGGGCCACTTCAGGCAATTTATTAATAAAAGAATGAAAATCTACATAAGCTTCTCTCGTGAACGGTTAACCTACAAATGACCCTCCATGCACTTTAAATAGAATTCATGGACCAATCGGGTGTCAAGCCACGGATCAAGTGTCGGTAATACCGAGGAGAGAATGAACCGTCGGATCACTACATATCGTGACCGTCGGATTGTATAAGTTACAAATGTACATAGTAAAGAAACACACTTTACCTAACTCTATACTAGACCAAGTTATACTTAACTATTTCCCATGTGTCGGAATATCCTAACACTCTGAGCTGATATGGGTGTAAAACGTTCATGAGACCTACACAAAAAAAATAATTATATCAGCAAAACTAAAAACTCTATTGAAACAATAATGTAAAGAAATGGAAATGGATGAAAGTAGGTATATAGAGCTTACCGTTCAAGAATTTTATTAAAATTTTACTTGAGAAATATTGTTTTCTCTATAAAAAGGTAACCTCTTCTTTTGATTGAAATTAAAAGCATGAAGTAGTGGCTTTCGAGGAAGTTTTCATTGGCCCAAAATCATAACCTATTAAAGCTAAACTAAAGAAAGGAGTAAATCAAGAAAAAATAATGATTCATGTTCAAGGATTTTGAAGTAATTACGCCGTAAGGCGTTTCCCTCTGAAATGAACTCCCCTAAATGTCTTTCTGTCTTAATCTTAACCATTAGATCTCTTATTAGACGATTCAACAATTCTCAGCCGTCCAAAAAACAGTTTGTCCGTCTACTTAACCAGTCCGTCTACCTACCTAGCCAATCCGTCTACCTACCTAGCGTAGTTCGAATCGCCCCAGCCAAACCCTCTTGCCGAAGAAGCAACCTTGCATCATTGAAAAACGAATGGTCTCTGCATATCGCTAAGCCACTCTTCACCTCCACACATAAAATGGAGCGGACTACTGGTCTCAATGGTTATGTTTCCTCTACATAAACAAATATAAGGTCCACTGCATTTGTGGCTTTCATTAGATTTAACGAGTGTAATCTTTTACAGCCATGACTGATATTTTATTCATTCACTTGAACAGGCATGACTAAGATTTATTTATGCATTTGCATGTAAGCCCTATATGATTTTTGTGATTTATTTATGCATTTGCAGGTAAGCCTTATATGATTTTTGTTTGATTGGTAAGTTGTTGCTTGCGAGCATTGGCGGAGAAGATGGAGGAATCACCAGTTTTCAATAAGCTCATTAGTCACCTTCGTTCTGTTTCCAGGTGGTTACGGTTCTCTCAGTTTTCTCTTCTGCATTTCCTATTCATTTTTCTTTTTCCCTTTTCTGAAAGTTTCCTTTGAAAAATCATGCCCCGAGGTAGAGGGCTGCGCCGCACACCACAGACTTCTTTTGGCCTAGATATGCATTTCTCCACTGGTGTAGGAATGGAGTTCAGCAAAGAATAAATTCATGGAAAAATGGTATGCCGGGTACCAACTGCCCAATCCCGCCTAGAAGAAATTACACATATAAGTTTCAGATGAAGGATCAGATTGGCAGTTATTACTACTTTCCTTCCATGTACTTCCATAAAGCAACTGGAGGGTTTGGCGGTATAAAAATCGTAAGCCGGCCCTTGATTCCAGTTCCATTCCCACCTCCTGCAGGCGACTATACCGTTCTTATAGGAGACTGGTACAAGACCAATCATTCGGCAACTCCTTGAACACACGGGTGTTTCTTTGGGTTGAATTTCATCTGCTCTGTAGCAGGATTATGGTCTGTGTTCACAAATGTTGTCTTGTGACTGTTGGTTTTTCTATAAATTGCAAATCTTACGACAAACACTTGATAGTGGCTCAACTCTTGGCATGCCTGATGGAGTTCTCATAAATGGTCAAGCTCCAAATTCGACATCATTTACTGTAGATCAAGGTACATAACTGTTGGATTCTCTCAAGGAGCTACATTTCCTCAAATCTGCAGGGGAAACATGTACTCTGCACTCGATGTGGCTTTGCAAGAAATACTAATGGCTGAAATATACTGTTTCACAGGAAAAACTTATCGTTTCCGCATATCCAATGTGGGTTTGGCAAGTTCTCTGAACTTCAGGATTCAGGGGCATAAAATGAAGCTGGTGGAAGTAGAAGGCTCTCACACTATTAAAAACATATACAATTCTCTAGACATTCATTTGGGTCAATCCTACTCTGTACTGGTCACTGCGGATCAGCCTCGTCAGGCATATTACATTGTTGCATCTACACGGTTCACTACTCCTATACTAACCGGCATCGCTTTTCTCCGCTATAGCAATTCACGGACGTCTGCTTCTGGTCCGCTTCCTCCTGCTCCAACTGGCATCGATTGGTCGTTGAACCAAGCTCGATCGATCAGGTCTGTCTGTGTTTTCATTTGAAAATTTTCCAGTCATGTACATTTTAAACTGATCTTTGTGTACCTGTTTAATTTTATTTTTACATAGTTCAAATCCCAGGAGTTAATTCAAATAGTTTTAACCAAATATAGTTCAAATCCCAGGAGTTAATTCAAATAGTTTTAACCAAATAGTTGGATGCTTGTTTAGTTAGAGTCATTTGCTTATATGCATGTTTATTAATGCAGATGGAATCTGACCGCGAGTGGTCCTCGTTCGAATCCTCAAGGATCTTACCACTATGGAATGATAAATACCTCACGAACTATTATACTAGCCAATTTAGCCCCAGTTATCAATGGGAAACAGAGATATGCTGTAAACAATATTTCTTTTATACAACCAGACACTCCCTTGAAGTTGGCAGATTACTTGAAAATCAGTGGGGTATTTAATGTGGGTTCTATGCCTGATAGGCCCACCAATGGAGGAGGTTACTTGCAGACAGCTGTTATGGGCTCTGATTTTAGAGCTTTCATTGAAATTGTTTTCCAGAACAGCGAGGACACTATCCAGTCATGGCATCTGGATGGCTATTCATTTTTTGTCCTAGGGTACTGAGACATCATTGAACTTCTTTCATAGCTAAATTATTCTACCATAGCAAGAGCATATGATGATTGAATAGCCTTTGCAGATCTTCCACTTTTCAAGTTTTAGTTTCTTTCTAGAATAATAATGATCACTTGCTAACTAACAATGGGTTGATTTGTTTGCAGAATGGATGGTGGCCAATGGACACAGGCAAGCATGAAAGAATACAACTTGTTTGACACTGTTTCCCGCTGCACTATGCAGGGGTGAACCATAAGTTAAATCATATTTCTTGTATTTTGCTTCATGTTGGATCAATAAGAAGAAAAAATGTTTTCTTTTTATTTGAAAAATTAGTTTGTTTCTCTAAGACAGGGCCGTCCAAGACAGGGCCGTCAATTCTAACTGATTATAGGCAATTAGTGTGTAACAAACCTAGCTTTTTGTGTGGAACAGGTTTATCCCAACTCATGGACAGCCATTCGTGTGCCTCTGGATAATGTTGGGATGTGGAATTTGCGGTCGGAGAATTTGGAACGTCAATACCTTGGATAACAGTTCTACCTTCGGGTTTATTCTCCTGCGGGCTCATTCAGAGATGAATATTCAATCCCTAATAATGCTCTGAAATGTGGACGGGCTGGCTGAAGAGTTACAGGGGCCCTGTAGATCAATGGTTTAGATATCTGTGTCCCAATTGGGTGACTATTGAATTGAATGCGTCTGATTCTTATAAATAACCTGTGGCAATCAATGGGATTTTGAAGAAATGGTTACCCCACATGCATAGTTACTGCACAACGCACTAGGGATTAAAGTTGGGCACCTCGTGATTTATTTTTGCTGGCTTAGGTTGCCAGTTCTTTGGATAACGAGGATGAAAATATAGATTTTGTTAATTCAGGGAAATCAAATCATTATTCTCAGTCCTATTTGTAAGCAAAATCATCAAGAGAATGGCTACTCTTCAGAGCATTAGTAGTTATGCTTGGCTACAACCTGTTAATAGCAGAGATACTTTCTATTTTTATGTAACCTATTTAATATATGTTCAAGCTTTACATTTCAATGATGTTGCATTGTATCTTATGGAATATATCTGTTAATTGTATCTTGTTGTATTTGCAACCTACACTCTAAGTGGGAACTTGGAATTGCGACTCTAGAGCCATCAACCTAGTAGCCTCCAAATCAACTCTATATCATACTGAATTTTGATGGGCATAAAAATACTCAAGAAGTTTGGGAATAGACCGAATGTCGCAAAATGATTAAATAAATGCAAGATCACCCAAAATGGAATAAGCTTTCTCAATTTTTTCCTTTTAATTCAAATGAAACAGAAAACTGATAGTTCTCTGGTTGGTTTTGCACTATGGCAGAAGGCAATAGAAAGGAACATGAAAACAAGCCTAGTTTAACTGAAAGGCGAGAGGTTTTGTTTGCTCGTTGTATCATATTGACCACAAAGGCCGTGCAATTCAAAAAATTCATTAGCGACCTCCCACCAAGTAGGATAAATGTCTCTCTCTGTTATAAACGTCTCTCTCTGGATATCTGTATTTTTTCAAATTTCCATTCCAGATTGTGCAATGTATCCATCCTTTTTCATTCACTTCTTAGCCTCTCAAATTTGAACTTTGTTTTTTGATTCAGTAGTGTATCCATTCTTTTTCTACCTTTCTTATTGTGCCAGAAAAGTTGTTTACTGTTTCAGTAATTTGTCCATTCTTTTTGTTTACTAATTTAGCAATGTTTGATATTGTGGGAGCCTTTATCACTGTTGAGGGCAATGCCACATTCACTAGGCATTAAAACAACCTCTCTGTTGTCTTTCTGACGCTAGGAAAATGCAGAGAGGTTGATCTTCATATTGGAAATTATAGAGCATGCTATTTTTATTACCAACATTGGGTTGCCGTAAAAGGAAATCATCTTATCTGGGCTACTTTAGTACAATAATTTAGCACTTTTGTGTTAAAACGAAATTAGGTGTCAAGGAATGAATCACTTTAGTATAAAAATTTAACACTTTTATATCAGAATGAAATTAGATAGTGAAGCAAAATTTTTATAGTAAGCCAATTACAAGATTTAAAACTCTAATATCATAAGAAAAGCCATCAACAAACATATCATTTGTCCCACTTTGCTATGAAAAAAATTAAGGCACAGTATAGATTGAGCAGAGGAAGATAAATTCTTGTTTATGATTACTTGATCAACTTTTTTCTTGAGTATGATTAGTTGATTAGATAAATTCTTGTTTATGATTAGGCACAACCTCGATCCAGTGAATTAATAGGAGCTTCTGTAAAGGTAAGTACAGAAAAACATTCAGTTAGACTGAAATGGGCATGTTCAAAGATGGACTGGGAGGCATATATATGATGATCCAGTTGTTAGTGGTAAAGTTTGTTATTTCATTACTCTGGTTATCTGCTATTGCCGTAGCATATCTCGAACTAAGTGACACTGTGACAGTATCAGTTAATTTAAGTGATGTGGGACTGGCCTGTTTAGGCAATCTGGCACTCTTTTTTACAAGCTTATTAAGAGGAAGACTTTATTTGGAAATGGGTACTAGGGATCTCATGGCCACCCTCACAGGTCCCAAGATCAAAGACATAGATAAGTTTGGGCTGACCACCACACATGAATTTAGTGAAGCTTCTGTTGTAATGTTGTCAATGGATACATCAATTCTTCCATCCAGCAATTCATGAAATATATATGCAATGCCCATGATGTGGCCTCCATACTGCTCCAATGTGCTCCTTTAAAAGATGCACTAACATCTCCTTCAATCCAAATTCCATCCGAATGTGCAGGTGCCATTCAAGAGATTTGTTCACATAACATCCCTGGATGCCATTGTAATTGCATTGTATTCAGGACAATCAGAGATATCACAATATTACTTGGTAAGAGGATGCCTGGAACACTACAACAAGTGTCGGATACCCTTTGCATACTGCCATCTCTGCAATGCATAAGAAGTGGCTGCCATTTGTTCAATCATGTGGGGGACATTTCCAGCGTGGAATTCCTTGCAGTCTGTGAAATGCTTGATTTTGAATTTAAGCCACCCATCCAAGAAATCTTGTTTAGGAAATCTAGCACTCTTTATTACAAGCTTGTTAAGAGGAAGACTTTATTTGGAAATGAGTACTAGGGATCTCATGGCCACACTTATAGGTCCCAAAATCAAAGACATAGATAAGTTTGGACTGACCACCACACATGAATTTAGTGAAGCTTTTGTTGTAATGTTGTCAATGGATACATCAATTCTTCCATCGAGCAATTCATGAAATATATATGCAATGCCCATGATGTGGCCTCCATACTGCTCCAATGTGCTCCTTTAAAAGATGCATTAACATCTCCTTCAATCCAAATTCTATCCGAATGTGCAGGTGCCATTCAAGAGATTTGTTCACCTAACATCCCTGGATGCAATTGTAATTGCATTATATTCAGGACAGTCAGAGATATCACAATCTTACTTGGTAAGAGGATGCCCAGAACACTACAACAAGTGTCAAATACCCTGTGCACACAGCCATCTCTGCAATGCATAAGAAGTGGCTTCCATTTGTTCAATCATGTGCGGGACATTTCCAGCATGGAATTCCCTGCAATCTATGAAATGCTTGATTTTGAATTTAAGCCACCCATCCAAGAAAGTTCAGCCTCCTAAACTATTGGGAGAATTTCTTAGGCATTTTTTCCTTCAAACAGGGCGCAAATCCTATATTCAAATACACAAGAAATATGAGAAAAACCGACGAAACTGTTAAAGGGGCGAAATTCAAATTTTATTGTACCCTCATCCATACCTACGTTGTGTCCGTAGTGAAATCGCAATCGACAGTCGCAGAATATTGTGGCGAAATTCAAATTTTATTGTACCCTCATCCATACCTACATTTGTATCTGCATTCCACTGCATCCTGCAACCACTGATGACTGGACAAACCTGCTGATGAGATCTTTCAAGTCTACAGATCAGGAAGACAGAGGAGCCATAGTCATGGCTTTTGATGCCCTGGAAAACTACCTGGATCAGAGGAGAGGAGGTAGACTGGAAGAAGTATTCTACTGAACTACATCCACTTTGACATAATACCATACACCCTGTTATTATTACTTAAAAAAATCAAAATTTGAAAATTCAAGTGTCCTTACCATAAATTCCAAAGAACACTATTTACTTCCTTTGTCGCATTCAAACTATGTGAGTTTCTTGAATAAAAAAGGGCTTGAAAATTATGTCTTCAGTAATTTATTCTCTTGCTATAATTTCATTTTTAGTCAAGTTATGCATGACTGCACATTCTTTATTATCAAATATTAACTTTTAGTTTTTCTCCAACATCTATCCCATATAAAGTATATTCTTTCTCAATGTTCAATTTGCCATGGATAAGCTTATTTTCCACATGCAATGCTACAATTGCAATTATACCTTTCCCTTTCACTTTTAAGACACTATCATCACCAAATATGATTCTACCATACTAAGTGTCATTAATTATATTAAACAACTCATCCTTAGATGTCATATGAGTTGAGTGTCTCGAGTCAATATATCATGCATAAATTTCTTGATTGTGTGCCATCAAACTTGATATGAATAACTTATCATTTTTAATTTATTCAACAACTATATTAACACCTTTATGTTCATTATCTCTCAGTTATTCATAGAAATCTTCATCAAGCTGACTAAATTTGTGATAATAATAATACTATGGTCCTTGTCTTTCTTGATATCCATTTTTGCTCCCATCCCTTTCTCTTCCTTTTACATGAGATCCTTCTTTGCCTCCTCTAAATTGGCTTGAACTTCTTCCTCTACCTCTTGAAATGAATTCATATTCTTGTGAATTTTTCTTATTTGTATTCTAATTCTGAATCAATTGATAATGAACTTATCCTGTACTTCTTCCTCGTCCCCTATTCTTTGTGGAGAATGCATTTTCCATGTTCTCGTTTCAAGAAATCTCTTCAAGAACTAATAAATATCCACTTAATTCATCAATAATAAACATCAACCACTAATTCCCATAGATGTTTGTTGATAAGCATTGGTTCCAATCTTTTTCTCTAATAAAAATACTTAAAACTTGTGATCTTTAAAGAACTATATTATTTATCACCATAAAGAAGAATGAAGAAGAAAAAAAAAAGCAAAGAGAACACATATATTGCCCCACTCCAACAGAGGACATGAACAACTATAAAAAAAAATTGGGACTCAACCACCACGAAAAAAGAGTTTTTTTATTAAATAAAGAATACAATGAAGTGTGTTATTCAAGCTCCATTAGTTGCACATCCTCCATGCTTTCACAGATCAATCCACTCGCTCAATCAGTATCATCTTTTTTTCCCATCCTTTGAGTCTCTCGTCCACATAGATACTCACGCTTCCATGTAGCCACGCACTTCAATCTTATGCACCACAAAACCCACAACACTTTGGACGCAACTTCTTTTCAATGCGGACCTTAGAAATTTATATAGGTTTTCACACACTCTAGTTCTATCTCTCATATAATGGTCATATCACACCGTGCTCTAATACCAAAATGAAGTAATATTATATCAATAAAATGGAGCAATGCAAAAAAATAACAATAATAAGACAAGCTCAAATAGACTGGAACACTACAACAAGTGTCGGATACCCTGTGATTCTGATAAAGGTTTCACCTTAGACAATATAAATGTTATTTAGCACAAATAAAGTCTAGGATAGAGAGACAGCGAGGCGCCATACTTATCCCGTTTACAACAGTCTTAATAATCTTGAAATCTCCTAGACTCAGGGTCGTGTATTCAATCTGCTTAGGGCTGCGTATTCAATCTGCTTAGGGCTCGTTTCTACACCCAGATATCCCTTTGTTGCTGTAATGTTGTCCTTAATACAGACAATTGTTGCTAAAAAGTACATCATGTCCACAATAGTGTACCAGATTACAAGGAATTGATTGTAGATGGTCATGATCAAAGGCTGCACATTCAATATTCTCGAGCTTTTATCGTTAATCAGCCTTGTGTTAGATTTTGGAGTTTTGCGTGGGATTATGGGAAGGGATTGAGGATCAGCGGCCTTTCTGGTATAGGCCAAGAAAAGTGACATGAGAGACATTCCATCCCCATTTCGTTTTCTTTATAAAAGTTTGATGATTCTTCCAGTGCCTCCAAATTTCTAATAAAAATTACAGTAAATTTTCATGGAAAATGGCCTCGATTTTGCCATTTTTTTTGGACGAATGGAGAGGCTCCACTCATCTTCAGTCTTTTTGAAACTCATGGCTCCAACAACTGCATTTATCGCCAATGGTAAGCCTTTGCAATTCGAAGAAATTTCTTTGATTCTATCCTTCATAATATCAGCCTCAGACAATTTTATTTTCAAAATCTCATTTTCTAAATAACTCTTAGCCTTCGTCTGAGGAAAAAATATCATTTACCCCTTTGTAAAATGTTTTTATAGTTATTTCTAGGAACATGGCGCATGATCTCAGACTTTTGGTATTGTGTAGGTGGTCTATGATCTAAGTGGGAACTTGGAATTGCGACTTGATATGGAGGTTGTACCAAGAAATAAACCAACAGCAATGAGCTTGGCTCAGCAAACATATTTGAATTTAGTAGGCCACAACAGTGGAGATATACTTAACCATTCTGTTCAAATGTAGGGCTCCCACGAAACCCCTGTGGATGAGAACTTGATTCAAATAGGGGAGATTCTTCTCGTTGAAGGAACTGCATTTGAAATCGTCAAGAGAATGAATAATCTTCAAAGCATTAGTATCTATGCTTGGTCACAACTTGTTAATTGCAGAGATACTTTCCATTTTTTTGTAACCTATTTAATATATGTTCAAAATTTACATCTCAATGATGTCGTATTGCATCCTACGGAACGTATCTGTCAAATTTTCTTGCATTATTGCTTGTTTTAATACAGGTGGGAAAATAGGTTTTGATAAAGCTCTTTGGAAAGTAGAAAAGCAGAAGGATGGAAAGTGGAAAAGCAGAAGGATGGAGAGAATCCAATCTTTTACTTTAGTAGATGCAGAGGATTTGATGTATTATATGGATGGTACTTCCTCTATTGCATGTTTGCTTTCCCCCAATAAACCACCACACAACAGGCTAGAAATTTGATGTCCTACCCTGCTTTCCGCAACAAATGTATATGTAGGCCAATAATTTGCAGTGCCCTTCCTGTCTACGGATGGAAAAAACTACAGGAAAATGCCCATGCGTCTATCAATTTTCATCAATGCCACAAACAAAATATTGATTAGTCTTTTTCTTCTCTAGGATGTAAGCTAGCCACACATTCCGATGCAAATGGTTTGGTTTTAGTAACCATCAATCCTTTATAGGCATTTTGCTTATTGTTTGTTGTCTTCATTGAATAATAAACCTGATGGACTCACACGCAGAGTTTTTCAATTTTCTGATGCTAATTTGTTTCCTAAAATTCAAATGTGTTGTTTTTTGTGGCTGAAACTAGCAAATTTATACTACTTTTTAAAAAGAAGGTAGTCAATTTTTTTAAATATAATATATTGTGGCCCATCTGCAACAAAACTAGCATTTCATTTTCTTTATAAAAGTTTGATGATTCTTCTAGTGCCTCCAAATTTCTGATAAAAATTACAGTAAATTTTCATGGAAAATGGCCTCGATTTTGCCATTTTTTTGGACGAATGGAGAGGCTCCACTCATCTTCAGTCTTTTGAAACTCATGGCTCCAACAAATACATTTATCGCCAATGGAAAGCCTTTGCAATTCGAAGAAATTTCTCTGATTCTATCCTTCATAATATTAGCCTCAGGTACAATTTTATTTTCAAAAGCTCATTTTCTAAATAACTCTCAGCCTTCATTTGAGGAAAGACTGTCATTTACCCCTTTGTAAAATGTTTTTATAGTTATTGCTAAGAACATGGCGCATGATCTCAGACTTTTGGTATTATGTAGGTGGTCTGTGATCTAAGTGGGAACTTGGAATTGCGACTTGATATGGAGGTTGTACCAAGAAATAAATCCACATTCCACTGCATCCTGCAACCACTGATGACTGGACAAACCTGCTGATGAGATCTTTCAAGTCTACAGATCAGGAAGACAGAGGAGCCATAGTCATTGCTTTTGATGCCCTCGAAAACTACCTGGATCAGAGGAGAGGAGGTAGACTGGAAGAAGTATTCTACTGAACTACAACCACTTTGACATAATACCATACACCCTGTTACTATTCCTTAAAAAAATTAAAATTTGAAAATTCAAGTGTCCTAACCATAAATTCCAAAGAACACTATTTACTTCCTTTGTCGCATTCAAACTATGTGAGTTGCTTGAATAAAAAAGGGCTTGAAAATTATGTCTTCAGTAATTTATTGTCTTGCTATAATTTCATTTTTACTCAGTTTTACTCAAGTTATGCATGACTGCACATTCTTTATTATCAAATATTAAATTTTAGTTTTTCTCCAACATCTATCCCAGATAAATTATATTCTTCCTTAATGTTCAATTTGCCATGGATAAGCTTATTTTCCACATGCAATGCTACAATTGCAACTATACCTTTCCCTTTCACTTTTAAGACACTATCATCACCAAATATGATTCTACCATACTAAGTGTCATTAATTATATTAAACAACTCATCCTTAGATGTCATATGAGTTGAGTGTCTCGAGTCAATATATCATGCATAAATTTCTTGATTGTGTGCCATCAAACTTGATATGAATAACTTATCATTTTTAATTTATTCAACAACTATATTAACACCTTTATGTTCATTATCTCTCAGTCATTCATAGAAATCTTCATCAAGCTGACTAAATTTGTGATAATAATAATACTATGGTGCTTGTCTTTCTTGATATCCATTTGTGCTCCCATCTCTTTCTCTTCCTTTTACATGAGATCCTTCTTTGCTTCCTCCTCTAAATTGGCTTCAACTTCTTCCTCTACCTCTTGAAATGAATTCATATTCTTGTGAATTTTTCTTATTTGTATTCTAATTCTGAATCAATTGATAGATGTTTGGTTATAAGCATTGGTTCCATTCTTTTTCTCTAATAAAAATACTTAAAACTTGTGACCTTTGACGAACTATATTATTTGTCACCATAAAAAAGAATGAAGAAGAAAAAAAAATCAAAGAAAACACATATATTGTCCCACTCCAACCGAGGACATGGACAACTATAAAAAAAATTGGGACTCAACCACCGCCAAAAAGAGTTTTTTTATTAAATAGAGAATACAATGAAGTGTGTTATTCAAGCTCCATTAGTTGCACATCCTCCATGCTTTCACAAATCAATCCACTTGCTCAATCAGTATCATCTTTTTTTCCCATCCTTTCAGTCTCTCGTCCACATAGATACTCACACTTCCACGTAGTCACGCACTTCAATCTTATGCACCACAAAACCCACAACACTTTGGACGCAACTTCTTTTCAATGCAAACCTTAGAAATTTATATAGGTTTTCACACATTCTAGTTCTATCTCTCATATAATGGTCATATCACACCGTGCTCTAATACAAAAATGAAGTAATATTATATCAATAAAATGGAGCAATGCAAAAAAATAACAATAATAAGGCAAGCTCAAGTAGCCTGGAACACTACAACAAGTGTCGGATACCCTGTGCATACTGCCATCTCTGCAATGCATAAGAAGTGGCTGCCATTTGTTCAATCATGTAGGGGACATTTCCAGCGTGGAATTCCCTGCAGTCTGTGAAATGCTTGATTTTGAATTTAAGCCACACATCCAAGAAATCCCTATTTGTATCTGCATTCCACTGCATCCTGCAACCATTGATGACTGGACAAGCCTGCTTATGAGATCTTTCAATTCTAAAGATCAGGGAGACAGAGGAGCCATAGTCATGGCCTAAACCTGAACTTTTTCATACAAGATCAATTATGAGTAATTCCAATATAATATGAATTAAAAGGTTTTGTGAACTATACTTCAACAGATGACAAAAATTTCTCTTTCAAAATTGGATAAAAGGACCATTGGATAACAGGTGGCATAGTTGACCCTATTTAAAGGGAGGTCGATAGATTTTTAGGAATATTTACAAGAGATTCAGATTTGCAGGCAGGATATCAACAGTCAAAGAATCAATTTTCAATTTGATGGCAGAGGATTTTCAATCATCTCCATATTCCTGGTAGCAACTTAAAATTAATTTTATGTTTAATTTACTGTTACGATTTTATTCCTAAAATCTTGTAACAGCCTGGGGATTATGTTTTTCCTATATTCTTTCATTAGAATATATATTTGTAATGTAAGGGAAGTTGGATTTTGGTGTAAAAAACCCAGGTTTGTATACTGTAGAAGCTTGATAAAGTACTCCTTGTTATGCCTAGAAAACTGGCTATTGCTAACAACATAAGCTAACAACTACCTTGGCATTTTGAACCCGCAGTGGAGGATGCCCATTACATACCTAACAAGAAGGTTCTTTGAGAGTAAGTATAGCCATTAGTTGATTTCCTGTATCTGCGCTAAAGAATATTGTTGAAATCTTCTAGTTTGACTGTTTTGTGATAATATTTGATGGAATTATTGTTCATATACCGGTGAATATTGATCAATATGAATGATTTTCCTTTCACAGTTCTTGTGTTTTGATTCTTTATGAATAGGAATTGATTCATTCAACTAAAATTGGTATTGTTGATTTTGATGGTACTTCTGTTCTCCAGCTTGATGATTGGGTGTTGTGCCGAATTTACAAGAAAAAATGGTCATTCTCAGAGAGTACAAGGGGTAGAACGAGATGAATCACCAAGTGCATATGAAGTGATGCATTCTTTGCCTGATATTGATCAGCAAAACAAATTGCAACTGCCCAAAATTGCCTCTTTCAGTGGGTTGTTGGAGAGTAACAATCCCTCCATAGATGGTTTTTTAAACGATGAATCCATGGATGGCAATGGAAACAACAGCAGACTACTTCAAGTCCAGTCCTCCAACCTCTCTCACAACAATTTCAGCAATAACAATGACAACAATAACGATTGTCGATATGAAGTTGTCCCAAAACAAGAAGAATTAGCAGTGGAGAAACTTCAATTTGCCATTAAATTAATGGGACATGAATTCCCACAAAGGAGTTTAGAAAGGTGCAATTAAGTTGAGCTTTCAACTTCTCATTCAATTGATGGACACTGAATATTAAATATAAGATAAATATATAGGAGTAGCATGTGAGTGTTTGTTTTATAAAGAAGATTCTTTTTATTATTAATAAAAGTATAGATAGTTTCATTTTAAAGGGTTGTAAATATGAGTTTTTAATTGTTTTTATGCAAAACCTAATAAATAGCAATTTAGCAATTTCTTTTTAATTGAGTGACTCAAATTCATGTTTCTTTAGGTTGAAGGTAAAGCCACTAAAGTGGAAAAAATTGTGATGCCAATAATCAGAGGGATTGTGATAAGAAATTTAATATTCCAAGAAGAGGAGGTAGTAGTAGATTCTAAATAAGTTAGCAATGCAACAACATAAATGTTTGCAACAAATTTAGAGAGATCAACCTTGTTGAATAATGCACACACTAAGTGGATGATGGATTTCTGCACTTTATGCCTTACGGCGTTTCTTTTGCAACATCTGATGCAAATGCTAGTTAAAGTCCAGAAGAAACAAAAGTGAAGATGTACTTGTTTATGAATTGAAGTGGCAATTGTGCAATTATTTTTTAGATTTCATAACCCCGCCATGGTTTGCATAAACTCCTAAAAATCGAGACCAAGTCCCAATCTATGTGACACATATGTGCAGATGGAGAGAACTTGAATATTTGCATGTTAAGTGTGGATCAATATATCAAAAGTAAGAGGACCACCAGAGAATTCAAACATAAATAGGTATGGTCCATTACCTTTATATTTTCCAAATTTCCTTACCAATTGGATACACCTTGTTGAAAATAGCAACAAGAAATGATAAAAATAGAATCCAAAATATTCCAATTTTAATTTGTCCTTGAATTAAAATTGTGAGTTAAAATTCAAATTTAGTCTCACCAGCTACTTGAAAATAATTAATTAATTCATCTTGAGTTAATTAGTTGGAGAAATTCAATTTAGAAGTCTTTTTACAGTCATGCAAGAGGTATCCCTTAAATTAAGGATATTATTCCTTAATTAAGGAGATAAGATTGAGTTATATTTGAGTTGTAATTAGTTAGCTCTGTTTACAGAGTTAAGTCTGATTAAATTAGTTCCAAACTATTTGAGGAGCTAATTCTAAGTTATCAATCAGTTGATGCATGAATGCACTCAACTAATGTACTCTAGATAACTGAAGACTTTGTCATTAGAAACTCATGCATGTCTATTCAGAGAAAGACCCAGCTAAGCTAAATGTCAAGGATAGGTTACTATCAATTGCATGTCTTTCCCTATAAAGGAAACTCATCCATGCAGTCAAGGTAAGGTTCCTTTAGGATCGCACAGTTCTAACAGTGTGTTAGAGCAGTGTGTGAGAGCAATGTTACACTAGGTGAAGGAGATCACCTGAGAGGTAACTGTGCAAGGAAATAGGAGCTTGGAGGATAGAGGGGAAGGCTTGTGAGAAGCTTTGATTTCCTATGAGCATCTAGGAGGACTGTACTGAGAGTTGGATAGCTGTGAGAGCTAAGGCTTTATGTAATTCTGATGTATTTCCACCTTGTATGATAATACAAATAGTGGGGTCTTTAGCTGAGGCTTTCCCCTGAGTATTTTCTATGTTTCATGTGTATTGATTCTTCTTCTTATGGTTATATGTGTTCAACTTTGATTCAGAACAATCTTTAAGCTTCCGCAAGCTCAACAGTAGAAGTAGATTATAGTATTTGCTTTGGTATATGCATTATCAGGTTAATCTACAGTCAGATTTTCTACATGATCTTAGAGGTAGATTTGTAGAGTATTTGTAGAATTTCTACATGGTATCAGAGCCGGATTTGTCGGAGCTATGAACAATATACGGAGATGAGAATTTAAAGTTTGAAGTTTAGGATTACAGGTGCAAATCAAATTATTATCATACTTCGAGGTTGGCCAATGACGTTCTATGGCTTGAATCCCAAGTATGCCTTGGAAGGAATATTGAATTACATAGCATGGAAAGATCATGTGGAGGTTGTATTAGAAGACAACAACTTGAAGGATTTCATTGATCAAGAAATCCCAAAGCCAGGTTCAACTAACACACAAGAGTTGGATGAATGGAAGAAATGTGCGGTGAGGGCAAGACGGATCATCCTTAAGAGAGTTCAAGACCATATTGTCTCAAGTCTCCATGGGAATGATACTCCATATTCTGAAGGACCTCTATCAAAATAGTGGCGACCAAAGGAATTTGTCACTCAAGGATAATATTCGAAGAATCAACATGGAGAAAAACAATACTATTTACACATATCTGAACAAGCTCACCACCTGTAGAGATGAGCTTGGAAGTGTGGGAATAACTACTATCGATGATGATATGGTGAGCCTTTCTCTCCTTGGCCTTCCAAAGATCTAGAATAACTACCAGGACTCTATGAATGGAAGGGAGAAACTGCCAGATTGGGAACGAGTGTGGTCGGATCTCATGCAGGAGGAGATCAAGAGGATAACTTGAGATGGTTCTTCATCTGAGGATGATGACAAAAAAAATCCGGCCTTAGCGAGTAAGGAAAGGAAATGGAAGGGGAAAGGTGTCCCATTCCGAATTGAATTCTTCTCATGGAGGGAAGAAGGGTGACAAGTCTAAAGTGAGATGCTTTTATTATCATGACATGGGTCATTATGTGACTAATTTCCTATCAAAGAAGTCCAAGAAGGGATCCTTGGAAGGATCGGAAGGTGAGGCATTAGCCTTCCAGTTTGAAATGGACTTTACCCTCATCGCATGCAAGGTGTCATCGATGATGGGTTGTGGTTGGTGTCTTAACAGTGGAGCCTCATTCCACATGACCGACAATAAAAGTTCGTTCAGTTCCTTGGAGGAGAAAGAGCTCAAGATGTGCATAGAGATGGGTGATGACGAAAGGTTTAGTGTTTAGGAGTGGGTACGGTTGCTTTTTAGGGGGGGCATCAAGCTTCTATCACCTTGACAGATGTGAAGTATGTGCCTGGACAATAGAAGAACTTGGTATCGGTCCCAATGTTGGAGGATAAAGGCTATGATGTTGTCTTTAGTAAGGGAAAGGTTTTCTTTGGACACATCACCACGAGACAGGTGAAGCAGATTGGTTCACAAGTCAAGAACCTATATTCTCTTGAGGTTAAAGATGCATGAAAAGCCTTGAGGAGCAAGGAAAATGTTAGAGACTTGGTGGTTGAGAGGGAGAGTAAATTACCTCTCAACATTCAATCCCAGAAGAAGTCTCAGATAATTGTGGAGGTGCCACAATTGGAGAAGTGGGTAGAGGGATCACATGCAGCCATACCTCCAGGTGTGAGGTGGGGTGATGTGAAGTGATAGTTTCAAGAAGGCTGAAATTTGGTAGGATCCATTGAGAGGTTTTATCTCATGGATCGTACCTTGCTACGGGAGCCCAAAGTACAGAGTAGCGGGAGGAATGAGTGGGATTGATGCAGTTAGAGATCAAAGTGACAGAAGCTAGAGCAGCAAGATACTGAAGAACACAGAGAAGCATTGACAATACTGAAGAAAGGCTGAGTCAACAGAGGCAATAGTAGTCAGAGACTTTGATGACAGAGGCATCATTCTGATTCAGGTTGGATGTTTCTTCATTTATGGGGTTGCTGGAGCAGTAACATTCAACAAAAGTGTTATATGCAGAACATTCTAAAGGTTCGCGATCAGGATCGAGTTGGATTCCTTTCTTATTGAGAGGGAGTGTTGAAAATAGCAACAAGAAATGATAAAAATAGAATCTAGAATATTCCAATTTTAATTTGTCATTGAATTAAAATTCTAAATTCAAATTCAAATTTAGTCTCACCAGTTGCTTGAAAATAATTAATTAATTCATATTGAGTTAATTAGTTGGATAAATTCATGTTAGAAGTCTTTCTACAGTCATGCAAGAGTTATCCCTTAAATTAAGGAGATTATCCCTTAATTAATGAGATAAGATTGAATTATATTTGAGTTGTAATTAGTTAGCTCATTTTACTGAGTGAAGTCTAGTTAAATTAGTTCCAAACTATTTGAGGAACTAATTGTGAGTTATCAATCAATTGATGCATGCATGCACTCAACCAGTGTACTCTAGATAACTGAATATTCACTCGTCAAGAAACTCATGCATGTCTATTTAGAGAAATAACCAGTTGAGTTAAATGTCAAGGATAGGTTACTATCAGTTGCATGTGTTTTCCTATAAAGGAAACTCATCCACGTAGTCAAGGTAAGGTTCCTTGAGGATCGTGCAGTTCTGATAGTGTGTTACACTGGGTGAAGGAGACCATCCCAGAGGTAACTGCACAAGGTAATAGGAGCTTGGATGGTAGAGGAGAAGGCTTGTGAGAAGCTTTGATTGCCTGTGAGCATCCAAGAGGATTGTACTGAGAGCTGGCTAGTTGTGAGAGCTAAGTCTTTGTGTAATTCTGATGTATTTCAACCTTCTATGATAATACAGATAATGGGGTTTTTAGCTGAGGATTCCCACTGAGTATTTTTTGTGTTTCATGCGTATTGATTCTTCTTCTTATTTTTATATGTGTTCATCTCTGATTTAGCTCGAACTTTAAGCTTCCACAAGTTTAATAGTAGAAGTAGATTATAGTATTTTGCTTTGGTATATTGCATTATCAAGTTAATCTACATTCAAATTTTCTACATGATCTTCGAGGTATATTTGTAGAGAATTTGCAGAATTTCTACATGGTATCAGAGCTCGCTGATCTATAGAGAAATTTCTACGCACCCTCATAATGGCTACTCAAAAGTGCATTGAAAAGAAAACTATGATGCATACTATAAATTATTGGGATGACGAAATGACCATCCAATAGTAAAATAAAGACAAAAATGGAAATGACCTATAGGTGATGCACTTCACATTAATGAGGAGATTTACGTGAAGAGTAAAGAGTCCCAACTATACATGTGATGACATATGTCCAATGAAGACACAACAATAATATCCATGTGCACATACCATGAAGAATAGATATCCAAAAAATCACAGAGTCATCTTGAGATCTGAATGATTGGGGTTTGATGAAATTTTAATTAAAAATTTATCCAAGTTCTCGAATACTCAAGTAACATGAAAGGCAACTTGGAGATACAAAGATAATCAAAGAGAACTCCATGTGAACATATTGAAGGATCAGATTGTAAAATTAATGGGCGAACTCACCAAAGGCCAATAAGATTACATTAGTCTAATATATCACTAATCTAGGAAATTAAGAGGCTTAGTGTATTGGGAAATGGAAGTCCCAGAAGATAAATCTTGTATTGTATGTAAAGTAAAATTCCGAGAAAAGGAGTCTAAGATCAATAAATATGAGTGAGGGGGACGTATTAAACATTGTAGAAACCATTTTGTAAATCAAATCATTATAGGAGACTCCAAGTTCATGAGACCCAAGCAAAGACAATGAATTGGGGGTAATTTTCCTAATCAAGCATAATGGGAATGCCAATAAAGGAAAAGGCCATGTGGATGTCAGCTTACAAATCTCAAAAGTTATTTTAAAATTATTTTGATAAAATATGGACCCGAGAGTTTGATGAGCCTAAAGTATGAAGTCTCAAGGGAGATAATATCAAAAGAATTATTTCTAAGAATGAGATGAGAAGCATAGGTCCAAGATTCTGAGATTTGTAAGTAAGAGGCTTTGAATCATCTCTAAAGAAGGAAATATGACTGAAGCGTATGTAAGATAAATGAGTGTAGTGCAAAGGCTTAACATAGTTTATAATTGTAAGATTCAGAATAGGGGAGGTAATATCATGCAAAAGAGTTTTTGTTGCAAGATTTTATGATTCTCATTTGCTTATAGAAAATATGACCAAGAAAGGGTCTAGCATTCCATTTCAGTTGCATCAATGATTATTGAATCATCTAGTGCATTTGTGAAAGAAGGAAATATGAACCCAAGCAACAATATAGAAAATAAAAATTTTGATGAAAAAATAAATACTTCCTTCAGTATATTGTCAATTAGAAAGGGATAAATCCTCACTTTATTTTAAAGCAAAGCGAATTTTCCTATAAAAATAAAGTCTCCAAATCAAGCTAATGATGACTGGAAAAAAGAAGTAAAATAGAAATAATAAATAAGTGAATGAAAAGAGAAATTAATGGCAAATGAAGATGAAGATGTTTATTCATACCTAGAAGAGTTGAATTGTAAGAGTACCTTATAGATCTTAACTTTCTCCCATGTATTAACTAAAATTTTACATATGCTCAAAATCATCTACTTATTCAATCTAAATTAACTACTAATTAATTAGCTATTAATTTATATCCAATTCATATTGAAGTGCAGGAGTGATAGAAGAGAAAGAATGACAAATAATTTCACTTAGAACTTCTTGAGAAATCATTATTTCACAAGGGCCTAACTGTAATGATTCTTTAAAATTTCATCATTCGTGATTTTTTTGAGAAAAGTAGTATCAATATTATGACGAAACATTGTGTATGATCCAAAGCACTCTAAACTAATTTTTTCCAAAAACAAATTAATAACAAGGGAAATATTTGGGCACATTACTTGTTTATTAAAAATATACAAATTAACTTGTACGACAGAAGAGAGATGAACTAACAAACAAAATTAATCTTATTTCTATTCTAACTAACTGAGAGAGCATATGACTAAGTATAGTCATACTTCTAGTGAAACCATGCATGCATTTTATTTCCTGCACATACGAAGATGTCACAGATCAACAACAGAAATAAAATTGCAACTAAATTATTAAAAGAAAAATTCAACTGACTATGTACATCTAACTAGCTCAGAAAAATAAACTTATTTACAAATTTCTTACCTTGAAATTCTTCCAAAACTCAGCCTACAGGATCATGAAAATCAAGATGTATTTTAGTGAATGATTGGAAGATGTTCAAAGAAAGAGGAAACAACAAGTCAGTCTTGAATGGTATATTTTCAAATATCGAAGCCTTGTGAAAAATGGAAAATTTAGAAATCTTCTTTAGAATTGGAACTTCCAAATATTTTCCAAATGAATCAATAAGGTATGGATGAGCATTTAAAACATTTCTAGAAGTGTTTCATTGTTGAACATAATGTAATGATGCAATCTCAAGTGCCAAAATTTGTCATGAACTCATTTGAAAATCAGAAATAAACTGGCCAAACATGATCATCAATTAAAATTTCAAAATAAGAAGTAGTCAATGTTCATGCTTGAAATTCTAGAGTTGATTTTCATATAAGCTTATTAACTTACTTGAAGAGTGTCTAGAATTTGAATGCTCAAAGTGTGAGTACAATGTGTTCAGAAATTTAAAAATGAAATTCGAAAGAAAAACAAATTCAAAACGAAGGAACTGAAAATGCAGCAAGTTAAAATTCACATTAATGTTACAAATAATGGTACAACATGGTTGAAATTCATCTGCAAAATTCTCCTTTCCACAAGTGTCAACATAAATTACAAAGCTAAAATTATTGTTTGCATTCACTTGCAGAGATGAGAGAATTTCAAGCTATGAATCAAAAAGGTTATCTCATCATTGTATGAATTATAAATTGGAATGGATTCATGACTAATGAAATCACTAGGATGATTTTGAGAATGAAAATAGACTGAAATAATTTCTTGATTTATGTTCTTTCGATCTTAAAAAATAGACACTCTTAAGGAATTGAGAAAATGGGAGTGAGACAAAACCATTTTTGAAGAGAAAAGAGGCTCAATATTTTCATTCTTTATTTCTTCAATATAAATGACATCATTAGCGTTTCATTCCTTTGAGTAAAATAGATCTAGACTAGGATGGTAATTAAATTCCAGATTAAGAGAATCTTTAGGATAATTGAAAATAATATTGATTAAATTCTCTCTACCAATATCATAAGTTAGCAATAATTCATCATTAATGACAACTCCTCTATTTTCTAAAATTAAATTTGTTTTCAAATGGACTACTGATTGATTATGAATTATATTATTGTTGCTAAAAATATCAGGATAGATATAAAAATAAGAAGTTGAAGATATATAACTGAAGGTTTCTCTATGTACAGATGATTTCTCACTTTCCAAAATAAAGTATTCCAGAATTGTTCCAATGTAGAATTCATATTGCTGATCAATGTCTTGAGAAAAATCATATTTACCATATGCCTAAGTGATTTGAAAATTATTGGGAGGTTGCCATGAAGTTAGAGATTAATTATCAATAAAAGAAGATTATAAATTAATTTCAGAAATTGGTAAGTTTCTCACATTCTCCGGCTAGTTTAATTGTTTATGATTTATTTGTTGTTGAATTACTTGAAGCTGGTTGTTGCTTGTGAATTATGCATCTTGTTCATTTTCCATTTCATCATATATAGCAACATTATTTGAATTTGGAACATATTTGAAATCAACATCATTTGATTGAACAACAACAATAATTTTTGATTGGCATTGATGAGCAATATTTGAAATTTTAATTTGTGGAGGATCACCATTGTCATTTTGAGGAATTGAATCATTATCAGTAATGGATATACTTTATGGTTCTTCATAATTGTCATAGAACAAATACACTAAATATATGAACCATCCAATCAATTGGAATTGAGGAGAAAAATCTTTAGACTAAAATTGCATCAAAGATAATTTAAATCTAATGTAAAAATTATCTAAAGTCTCACCTTTTATCCTACGTAACTGTGTGAACTGAACATGCACCTTTTCATAGTCATATTCTTGAAAATCGTGAAGGAAAATATTCAAAAAATTGTCCCAGCTGTGTATAGAGGCAATTTGAAGAGATGAGCACTAGTATTTGGCTTTACATATCAAAGTAAGAGTAAAAATATTTTAAATAATATTTTCATCGATATTAATTTTTTTCAATTTAAAATAAATTGAAGTAGATGAATAAAAGAAGATGACACGCTATTATACTTTACCTTATACTGGGTATGAACTTTCTTTATCAGAGTAGTTGTTGGATAGGGTCGAATAAAGGAACTCTAAGGAGGTCTTTTACGTGGGGCCATAGTAATAAGATAAGATCTTAAAAGACACAATTTACTACAGTCCTCCCTCTAGCAGCAAAAACGTTGACAGTCCAAAATGACCTCGTCAACATGTAAAGGAGACCACACAATTAGGACCTCAAATCAGCTTCCTTTCCATTTGGAATGACGGTTCCAACTTGTTCATTTGGGTCAAGTTACCCTCTCTTTTTTTATGCTAGCTTACAATATGTCTATTACTTGCCAATACAAAAGAGAATTTAGATCTTCCCTCTTGCAATGCTCATGCAAGAAAGTGATCTTTAAGCTAAATTAATGGGTCAGCTAGGCCACTCTAAAGTATGTCACTTGTGTAAGAGGACTTCTAGAATGTAATATGTAAAGTTAAGTGTAAATCTACCCTAATTAATAGAAAATAAATCTTAAATATATCTCCATTGAAAGAATAATTAGTTCCCCTCTCAACCAAGAGCAAGGTAAAAAGGGGATGTGGACCAATTTTGAATTTAAAAGTCAATAAGTCAAGGAAATAGTTCCAAGACTTATTACTAGTTCAAGCAAGTATATGTATTCAACTATCTCATGAATAGCACAAGGTCTCTAGTGCACATACATCCATATTCAAATAAAATGAATTCAAAATAAAAAAAGATATGATTGCATTAAGGAAATATTTCTCATAAAAAATCATTATAAAACCAAGAGAAACTTGACATGAATTTTCTAAATAGTTAAGAACCATGTCGTGCTTATCTATTTGAATTCATAATTTAACTTGATAAAATTAGATCCATCACTAAAGATAGTTTTCAAATGATTAAAAAAAGCATGTATTAAATGAATTTACAATAGTGTAAAAGTTGAAAAACACATAATCATTTGGATCAAGAATTGACTTGAATATTATTGAATGCAAACTTCCAATCAACCTCTATGTCTAATAATAATGTACAAGAATTAAAGATCTGATCAAAGCCTTTGAGTACATGAAATTTTCAGAAAATTTTATGATAGCATGAAATTTTCATAGCTGAAATACATATCGTTTAATCTCCATAAGACTAGTCCAAAGTAGCTAATTCTCCACAAAAATATTACTCCCTATAGTAGTGCAAAAAGCCCTCTCTTTGCAAAGAATTTCTTCCCCAAGTTTTAGATCTGGAACCCCCCCTCAATTCTATGGAAGCCATCTTTATAATTACAAAAAAAAGTCAGAATGAGAGAGTTGTTGGAGAATAAACTTGCTCCAACAAATTTTAACAAGCCAAATTTCTTCTTTACCTCTTGCCGGTGCAACTCCATTTTTCCATGTCTTCTCTTCCTCATCGCTCCAACTATTACCCTACCAAAAACCAATTTAAATTCACAATTTAAAACAAATTTGGTGCACAGAATAGAATTCAAACCACTTCTTAGGAAATTGTTTAATATAAATCCAAAGAAATCCTTGTGTTATGATTTCTTCAAATGCATCAGAACAACCTTTGAGAATTGTTGGGAATAATAGCAGTTTTCCAAATCCAATCAAATTTTCTCAAATCAAAATGGAAAAACTCTTTTTTGTTGCAAATTTTTTCACCATGTCTTCTGCTGAATTTTTGGGTCACTAAATTATTGGATACGTGAAAATTAATTTTCCCATATTAATCTACTTTGTCTTAGATTTCCAATAAGCTATTGCAAGCTTCATTTGGTTGAGTGAATCTTGAGATATACATCCTTGAAATTGAAGTGCCAAAAATATTAAAATTCTGGAAAAATAAATACTTAAGCTAAAATTCAGAAAATTCAATTAAAAAGCGAATCCTAGATTAAATTAAAAAAATTAAATAACTATTAATTAAATTATATAAAAATCCACAGTTATTAAATTAAAAATTAAAAATTAAATTAGTACATAGATTAAATTATATAGCAAAAAATTTATTTAGATTTTAATTAAGTTAAAATTAATATTAAACAAATCCTATTATTTCAAATTATTATATATATATATATATATATATATATATATATATATATATATATATATATATATATATAATTTAATTAAAATTGATTTAATTAAATTAGAATTAATTTACTAAACATTAATTATATTAAAACAAAATTCTATTTAAGTGGTTCAATATAAAATACAACAAACATAATACCAAACCTTTTATAACAGTGAATAAAATATCATATATACTATAATGTTGGTATTACACTAACGAATAAAAAATTAAACCAAATCTCACGAAGGCCATGAGGTATTAAACATCAGGAAATCAGAGGAAATAGAAATCGTAAGTTTTATGAAAAAGGCTCCGAGGTTAACGAAGTCCTGAGGTATATCAGGCATCGGGGGTCAAGTGATATTAGAGGTTCAATTAAAAAGAGCTCTGAAATTATAGGATTTTGAAGTCTGTTCTATGGGACCTACACATCACCGTATATAACAATATACTAACGCTTATGACCAAACTCATTAGAGTTCGAATTTCGATGAGTTTTAAAATTTAGCTCTGAAATATACCATATTCCGAAATGAAATAAATGAGCCATCGAGACTTTAAATATCAGAGGTGTTTTTTAAATGGAGTTATGATATAAAGTGTTCTGACGTACCAATATAACCAATGCTGAGGGAGCATCAAAAGATTTTGATGTTTCTGAGACATTTTAAAATTATAAGATACGAAATTATATATTCCAAGGTCTCAATGCAATGAGCTGATCGAAGGTAGTATTTTCGAAGAGGGAATGAAATGCAGTTCCGATGTCTTAAAAGTTCTAATGTCCTAAAGAGGAGAAAAGAGGCAGTGAGGACCACTTAGAGTGGGACTTTCCCTCCTATGTATATAGCTATTTGATATGTCTTGTAATTATTAAAAAATTTATAGTCATTTTGTTGATACCTAATTTTTGTGATTGGTTGAATTTATGTAAATAGATAAATAAGAAATATGAACAGTGATCTCGAGACGAACTGAACAATGTCTCCCTCATGTATATAATGAAAACCTATCTGATGGAATAGAACACACGAATCATTTTTTCCTAATGGAGTTACTGCCTGGCCTGACATGGTATTAGAGCCAGCGCCTTTTTTTAGCTTTTATGCCCTTTATAACTCCCTATTCTGCTCGACTGCTCTGCTCTCCATTCAAAAAATGTTGTCTGTTCATAAATGTTCGTAGCCTGCTCCATGCTGTCACTTGAACACTACCTACGCCTTCTGTCTGCCATATTCCATGTATTTAGCACTGTCACTGCCAGGTCTAAATGTTGCTTTAAACGTTTCATACAAGAAAAAACACTATCCATACTGCCCCACTGTCCAGAGCTATCCATGTTGTCCATACTATCCATACTGCTCCACTGTCCAGCGCTGTCCATACTATCCATATGCGTTAAATTTTTTTGAAGGGCCGGAGCTATAGAACATGCCGAAATTCCGTTGTCACAAGCATTGGTCCTTTGTGTATGAAGCTATGTTGGTTTCGCTTGAAAGAATTACAAGATAATTATTATTGGTAGTCCTGCGTACGCTGGAACCTCTGTTGAGGATTGTTTAAGTGCGATGTGTGGAGAGGCCTGCAAGTGGTGTGTATGGTTGTAAATGTTGCAAGTAACTTTTTTTAATGGCGGTGCATTGAATGGTCGATTACAGAGAGTCGTATGGTGTGCATTACAGCTGGTTTGAGTGTTGCGACCATGTATGGTGGTGCGTCTACTATGGTTAATTTGAGCACTGGTATGTGCATATATGGTGTGTTCTCTTGCATTCTAGTTTTATATGGTATCTGTGTTGATTTGACATAGCATACTGAATACCCATATTGAATGCCATATGAATCACATGCGTTGATAGTCTATATGGTATTGAACTTGTCTACGGATTAGAATTATCTTTTGTTCACATGAAGACTTCATACTTTTTAACTTTGTTCACTCTAGTTCTGTATTAAGTAATGCGCCTGAGTTTAAAGTTGGCAATTCTAAATTCTTCATGAGGAAACGTGGGCATACAAATATTTAAACATCCGTCCTTACAATCGTTGCGGGGTTTATATACTTATTGGTATCCCATCCAAACCTAGTAATTCTAAAGCAAGCAAGAAAAAATGGCAGACCATTTGTTCATATATGTGATATTGAGAGTCCAAATATGTTTGGACTACGTTCTTCGGCCTTTCAGTGGACGCAGTGCTTTATGTCGTTGAGGGTATTTTTTGGACTTAGTATACTATCATATTCTATACTTTAACATTGTGCAGATGAATGCAAATTGATATTTGAATTCGATGTCCCATCATATCAGATGTATATTTTTTCCTATTAGGAGTAAAATTTTGCAGCAAAAGTGTTTGTTACAAAATGCATTCAATCATATCCATGGTGGGAATAGTTCTCACTGGCAAGGAGAACTATCCTGAATGGTCCCGGATGATAAAATACACCCTCATTTTCAATGAGTTGTGGAAAGGAGTGTGTGTTGGAGATGGAGACAATGAACCAGTACAACCTACCTCAAAAAAAGAGCTTGTCGCTGGGGAAAACAAGAACAACAAAGCTTATACATTAATCGCAACATATTTAGATAAAGAGGTGAGTCGCCATATTTCGTTATATTCAACTGCCTTTGAAGCCTTACAAAAGCTGAAAGAACTCTATGACTCACATTCTACACTCGAAGTTGTTCAACTCATGATTAAACTCTTCACTCTTGAACTGCAAAATAATGATCCTCTTGCTCTTGCATCTGAAGTAAAGTCTATAATGCATGATATAAAATCCACTAAAGTTGAATTGGATATTCCTCTTATTGATTTTCTCAAGGCACTTTATCCTACTTACTCCAATTATCTTAAGTCATTGCAAGCAAATGGAAATCTCAAAGATATAACCTTTGACTCTCTTGTGAAAACGTTTTCTGAAAGAGAGAAAGCTTTTGGAAAGAAGACAGCCCCTGAATTTTTTGAAGAGGCTATGTGCCTTGCTCATAAAGAAGCATCTTGCTCAAAATTCTACAAGAGGAAGAGGTGGTCGAAGAGGAAGAGGAAGATATTTCAGAGGCAGGGGGCAGACATTCTCAAGGAGAAAAGGCAGATTTTCACTGCATACGCTGCAAAAGAAATGGATCACATGATCCCTCTACATGCAAGCTACGATGGGACAAAATTAAGCAGAAAAGAAATCGATAGAAAGGTAAAATTGATGATACAGACAAAGGTAAAGCACCTGAACCCGCTCACTATGTTGTGGTACAATGTAACATTGGAGTAAATGAAGATTTGTTTAATGCTTCACTTGCTTCTTCGAAAAATGATTGGTTGCTTGATTCAGGAGCAACCTGCCACATGACTCATAGAAAAGATTTTTTTGAAGATTTAATTGAGAATGTTGATGGAGTAGTATACTTTGCAGACCAATCAAAAATCAAGCCATCAGCGCTTGGTACAATCAGGCTTAAACTACTTGGGCTTCCAGACTTTCTTCTGCATCATGTTCTATATCTCCCACAACTCAAGAGAAACTTGTTGTCCCTGGTCCACATCTACCAGCAAGGTCACTCCATTCATATCTTTGATGGCAAGCTTGAGGTAAGAAAAGCATCTGACCACTCACTTGTCATGAGGGGAATAGAAGAAAAAAGGCTTCTCAAGCTGCAAGGAACCTCTACTCATGCACAATATTTCTCATACAGTTCTCATCATGAAGAAGGTACACTTCCATCAAGTTTATTATGGCATGCTAGATTTGGATATTTGAACTATGACAGTCTCCGCTTATTGAAGAAAAATTGTGTTGTTCGTTTGCCTACAATTCCTAGGAAACTTAAGCAGTGTGATGCTTGCATTCTAGGAAACCATAGCAAACAATCTTTTCATGATTCACATTCAAGAGCACATAGAAAACTTGAACTCATTCATTTAGATTTATGTGGTCCAATGCATGTTCCTTCTGCAAATGGAAATAAATATATCATGAAATTTATTGATGACTACACCAAAATGTGTTGGGTTTATTTATTGAAGAACAAATCTGATGCTTTTCAAACATTCAAGAATATTCATAAATGGCTTGAAAATGATGCACAATCTCATGTTGAGGCTATTTTCATCGATAATGGAAAAGAATACACATCAAATGAATTTGAAAACTATCTTCGCCAACATGGAATCAAACATCAAACAACTGCGCCTTATAATCCCCAACAGAATGGTGTAGCTGAAAAAATGAATAGGAAAATCTTAAATATGGTACGATCCATGCTCTTCTTCAAAAATGTAAAGATAATGTTTTGGGTTGATGTTGTTCTATGTGTTGTATATATAAAGAATAGATGTCCATCTAATGCTATAAGAAACAAGACTCCATATGAAATGTGGTATGGACATGCTCCTTCAGTAAAGCATCTTAGGGTCTTTGGTTCCACCTGTTATGCCTTGATACCAAAGGTACATAGAAACAAAATTGGTGCTAGAAGTCGTAAGTGTATCTTTCTGGGATATTCAAACACCTCCAAAGCATACCGTCTCTATGATGAAGTAAATAATTTTTTTTTTCTATATAGAGATGTAATTTTTCTTGAATCATCCAAAACTGACAATGTTGTTGAGCGGCAACTTGATCGCTTGGATAGATTCGCAAAAGAAAAATCATTTCAAGAATTGGATAATTAGATTGCACATCTTGAAGGGGGGATTCCTATACTAGATCAACATGTGGAATCTTCTTCTAAAGAACACTCTCCCCCACATGAAACTTCAACAACAGATGATGCTTTAAGTGATGTAATTGATAGAATTTGGAGACTCAATCTTGATTCAGTCCCAATTCAATCAACGGAGCAGCCAGGACCACCTAGGAAAGGTCCCCCAAAGTGGTTGACAAAGACACTTGAAAGTGTACGTCCTGATGAAGTTGGAAAGACAGGAACCAAAAATTCAAATCGACAAAATGGAGGTGATGTAGATGACTCTAATTCACCTGTTGATATGGATGTTTCTTATGATTGTGAATTGAACTTGTCTACAGATTTTGAACCAACTTCCTTCAAAGAAGCTACTTCTCATGATGAATGGAAAGAAGCGATGCAAAAGGAGTATGATGCCATCATAAAGAATGGCACTTGGAAGCTGGTCGATCCTCCATTAGGAACCAAACCAATTGGCTGCAAGTGGGTCTAAAAGAACAAGTATAAAGTTGATGGTTCACTTGACAAGCACAAAGTTAGGCTTGTGGCAAAAGGTTTTCCATAGAAGGAAGGGGTCGATTATGAGGAGATGTTTGCCCCCATGGCAAAATGGGCTACCATCTGGACACTCTTTGCACCAGCAGTTCAGAACAATTGGAAATTCCATCAAATGGTTGTAAAAACTGCTTTCTTGAATGGAGATCTAAAAGAGAATGTTTTTATGTCCTAGCCTGAAGGATTCGCTGTGAAAGGACATGAACATAAAGTATGCAAACTTGTGAAGTCCTTGTATGGCCTCAAATAAGCACCGCGAGCCTGGTATGAAAAACTAACTGAGCATCTCTGAAACTCAATTTCCAACATTTTGATCTTGATGATGCAACTTTATTTGTCAAGAAAGTTGGCAAAACAATTGTATATCTTGTGGTATATGTAGATGATCTTTTGATGACAGGGAACAATGAAAGCTACATTGCATCCATAAAGAAGGAATTGGGGAAAAGTTTTGAAATGACTGATTTGGGCTATTTTCATTACTATCTTGGCATTGAAGTAACCCAACATCCAAAGTCCATATTTCTTTCTCAAAAGAAATACATTGGAGATTTGTTGAATAGGTTTGGCATGACAGAGTGCAATCCTCTTACTACTCCAATGGAACAAAACTTAAATCTCACATCTATTGAAGGAAAAGAATTCGAGATGCAACAAAGTATAAATAGCTTGTAGGAAGTCTCAACTACCTAACTACTACCAGACTAGACATTTTGTTTGTTGTTGGAATCCTCTCCAGGTTTATGCAAAAGCCTTGTGAGGGACATTGGGCTACTGCAAAAAGAGTTCTAAGGTACTTGAAGGGAACTCACGACTTTGGAATCAAGTATACACAGGTGGATGACTTCAGCTTGATTGGATACTCTGATTCAGACTTTGATGGAGACAAAGAAACTGGGGTATCAACTTCAGGATATGCTATGAGTCTTGGATCAGGAGATATCTCCTGGAGATCATGGAAATAATCAGTTCCGGCAGATTCCACAACAGAAGCAAAATACATGGCAGCAGCTAAAGCAACAAAAGAAATTGTGTGGCTCAGGAAAATTCTTGAAGATTTGGCCAATAACCCAAAGTTTCGTGACCAAACAAAGCACATCAATACTAAATATCATCTGATTCAACATCATGTTGAGGCCAAAACAATCCATCTCTGTCATTGTTCCACAAATGAGCAAATTGTAGACATCTTCACCAAAGCGCTTGGAAGAGAAAAGATTGAATGATTCAGAATGATGCTTGGACTCACCAACATCCCTTCCGATTAAGGGGGGGAATGTTGACACCTAATCCTTGTGATTGGATGAATTTATGTAAATAGATAAATAGGAAATATGAACAGTCTTCGGGAGACAAACTTAACAGTATCTCCCTCATGTATATAATGAAGACCTACCTGATGGAATAGAACACACGAATCATTTTTGCCTAATGGAGTTACTTCCTGGCCTGACACACTTGATTTTTTAGGATTTAGGATGTCAAATTTTTTATTAAAATTGAAATTGAAATTAAATGTCAAAAAATAACACACAATTTTGATTTTTCTATAATTTGGTTGTGGTAATTTTGTAGGGTTGTTAGCGAAAAATTAATTAATTAGTAAAAATTAATTAAAAATCAATATTTACGAATAATTAAAAAAATCAAAATAATATACATTTTGTACATTTTTTAGCACTGTCGGTAAAAGTTACCTAACTTGGGATAAACATCATTTTCAAAGCGTGCAACCAAATGAGATGAAATGAGAACTGATGCAAATGTTGCAAAAAGTGAAACGCAATGAAGCAATTAAAAGAAAATTTTGAAAAAAATAAAAAATTGATAAAATTGTAGAACACTTAACCAAAAGAAAATATTAAAAGGTGATCTAGTCAAAATTTGCAAAAAAGGGTGCCCATTATTTGAAATAAATAAGTTAAAATGGGGGTGTTGAGTTTCCACCTCAACACCAAGTTATCAAAATTCCAACAATTACCTACGTAATGGAATAATAGAATTTGATGGAAAATAGAAAGAGTTAGTCAGCTATGAATATTCATTAAATTTTATAATGAGTATTTCATACAACATTCATCAAGATATTCTTAAAAAAATTGATCTTCAATAAATTAGGGCATAAAATTTTAACCTAGAACCAATAGCTCTACTAATTATACATTGAAGAAAAAAATATTCAACCATAGATTCTAATTAAAAGATAACATGCAATATATCCTTCCACTGGACCAAGAAATAGCTCCAAAGATTGTGAAATTAAACTTCCATATATCAAAATGCATCCAAGCATCTCCAAAATTACCCACAAGAAACAAGTGCAAGTTCTCAAATAGGGCTTAGAATCACAAGTTTGATGATGATTGATCACAACGAAGTGATATCTAATATATATAATTCCTACTAAATAGTATTATTCCTAAATATCCCCTAAAATTGTAAAATAATGTACAATAAAGCCTCTAGGTCGTAGGCTGACCTAGTAACGAATGTCCAAATAGATAAATCTCCATTAAAAGGGCTAAAATGTTGATGTCATCTAGTCATAGGTGTTCCTAAGGCTTGTGTTGAGGTCTTCTTGCTACATGATGTGTGAAGAGGGCCTCTAAAACTAAGGCCTAGGGGGGCCATAACGTTAGGTGAAAGTTGTAATGAAACGCCCAAAAATGGTTCTAGGGCACAATGTTGGGTGTCATGGGTCTCTAAGTGGAAAAATGTCTCTTTGATCCAATTTTGAGGGAATTTAGGATGCTGCTATCGCTCCCATATCTCAAGCTATGAAACATGCCTCATTTGGGCCCTGGATTAATAACCTAACCCTCATGAAGTGCTAAGTTGGCTTAGCGTATGTTGGTCTAGGTGCATCATCCCATGGATAATAGAGGGCAAAGTCAAAAAGTTGTGGGTGCTGAAGGTACCCATGGCTATAAGTGATGCTATAAAAATGTCAAGAGTGTCATGGCTCTCCATGTATCACTTGTGGGTGTAAATATGCCCCTCTGGAAGACTTGGGCCCTAGTTAAGTTTCCCAAACCTATAGACGAAACCACTTGCCAATCACAAACAATATCGAGTGCTGCAATTTTCATCATATAGTATATTAATTATTATTGCATACAAGTGAACCAAGCATGAAATAAATGCACATAATAAAACTTCATATTTGGTTTCTCTTCTGAATTGGGGCCTTAGTCATGAAATGGTGTTACCTCCATAGGTAGGAGTGTCTAATAGATGACCCTATTAGGTATTTCCGGTGCCCAAAGGGAAGTGACATGCCCTTACTCAACCTTTCAATTGATAGGTGCCATGTGAGTATTTATGGAACAAATGGGGAAAATGGGAACTCCATGGTCATGTTTCATGGTCGAAGGGACCAACTATGACGTGATAACTTATATCAGGTGTATAAATGTGAGGAGGGAGAAATCATGGATGCATGGGTTAGCTCTACTATTTGTTTTTCCACCCCTTTATATTTCCTTTTACTTTTTGCTATTCATTCCTTGTATTACTTCTCATAGCTCAAGGAATGAGAGATTCTTTCTATGATGTTTAATAGTTATTAAGCGTTTTAGGATGGGAAGTTCATTTCCCATTAGGGGTTAAGACATGAAAGGGTTCCTGAGTCTTCTATGAGAAAGGGAAACATTGTCCCAGGAACTAGGTGAGGGACATACGATAAAGGTGGAGCTCATGCTCGGCTTTTTCCCAAATGCTAATTTGTAACAACTAACCATATTTTGAATTTTGATTTTTTTTTTGCGATTATATTCTCGTTCCTTTTCTTTGAACTGCATCGACCTCCCAGGGTGCATTTTGATGCCCCACTTAAGGTATGAGGATGTGTGGATGCGAAATCCCAATGAACCAATGGTTAGTTGACCCAAAGAAGGAAAGAAAAATAAGGGCTCACAGTGTGTAGACTGAAGTGATAAGTATGAAAAACGAATAGATGGGATATGTTATCTCAATCATTGATCTCGAAGTACTTCCCCTTCCTAAAAACATGGTTCATTAAGGTTGGTACAATTAGACTATGATAGAAATTAACTCACCATTTCAGGTTAGGGGAAAAAGACTACAACCAAGACCCTTCTTTCTTCCAAGCCAACCCATAATGCATGTCAGAATTCCCAAATACAAACAAGTATAAGCACCTGATTACATAATGAATAAAGTATGTTTTGATCATAAGCCCACATTCCAACATGTTCTCTTAACAAATGGGTGAGGAATCATATGACTAATGTAGGTGGAGTACATATGAATGGTAACTAATGTCATCCACAATGTATCTCTAAGGGGATTCTAACTATTGACTCAAATAGACGAAGAGGAGAAAAGTTTCACCTATGGGTCACCCACTATTTTTTGTCTAATAGGTCCATTGTGAAAGTTAGATGAAACATGGTCTATGATGTTTATTTTTTTGTAGGTGGATCCTAGTTTGAAAATGTTTTAAAATAGGTCCATGAGAACATGAAGGTTGTGGCCTTTAGTGGGAAAGTTGTGGCATGCCGGAAAGTGGTAGCTTTCTAGTTCAAGGTGTAGTGGCATTCTTCAAGTTATGGCCTGAGAACATGCTAGTAGTGGATTTAGCCCAATGGTTATTATAAATACTATTGGGTTTTGGGTCATCTAGTAGGTGATGTCCTATAGTGGTAGTGGCCTACATAGTTGAGGGAGTGGTGGCTTCCAGTAAGTGATGGCTTGCAAAGTTCAAGAAGTGCTAGCTTCTATTAGGTAGAGGCCTCGAGTTAGTGGTTTCTCGCATGATTGCACATTATGGCTTGCACACTTTTCGTGTCCGGTGATTTTATGTAAATAAATATTTTGATAATAAAAGAGGTGAAGAAGCCGAGCAAAGAAGATGGTGGTTTTTGTTGCGGAAGAGTTTCCACCTTAAATCAAGTGTTATTATGTGTTAGTCTCCCTATTAATTTGTTTTATGTGTTGAAGCTCTCATATTTATATCCATTGATGTTTACTATAAAGTTCATGTTTTATGTTATGTTGCTACTTAATTAAGAATTGATTCAATTACTTATTAAAGAAGGGAATAATGTTTAATTTGGTGATCCATAACATAATATTGATTCAAGACCCCTCTTAGTGTTTTCACACTTCCAACACTTAGCACATTCTAAAATAATTACTCCTCAAATGGATTATCCCGTTGTAGTTAAAGAGGAACTCCAACTTAATGATCTATCACACTCATCAAATTAATGATCGTGGTATGCTAAAACTAATAAGCCACTACGCTAAACTGTTGAGACTCTTCTTAGAGTTTCACGATTTCTTTGAGCTGGGAAACACTTGTTGCAAGTTTGAAAAGGGAATTAAAAGAAGCTTAGGGCTCTAAGAAACCATCAACATTGGATTTTGGTAGCATAAATGCATAGATAATCAAGGTATGGCTCCTCCCTTGCATGTGAATATGGTCTATAAGCTAATAATTATTATCTCATTTTCTCTAAAACGATGGAGGATAATCCCTTATCCCCTTACTCCCCCATTTCACATTTTTTTCTTATTTAAACTTTATGCACGCTAGTCTAGAAACTAAGAATTTCTCTTCATAGAAAGGCAACATGTAAAACCATCACAAGGTTGTCTTTGCCTACCAACCCATTTCTGAATATTTTTTGTCTTTCTCAAGTTGAAAATTGTATTTCTCATAGAAATATTTAAAAATGGCATAGTCTATACTTTATTTCCTGGTCTATTTGCATAAGCTTGACTTATGTCACTAAATGAAAAAAGTGTTTCCCTAATATTTTGATTGAATAAATATATTCATCAGCATTATCGATCAAAGGCTACTTTTTTTTAATATGGTCATGAAGAATGGTCAATATCTCACCCTATTTCTTTCCTAAAAACATAAATATCTATGTAAAAAATTAGAACGTTCATGAAATGCAAGATTTCTTTATTTGTTTCTACAAATTTCATGACATATATATTCCTAGACACTTGAGATTCTTTAGTCATGGGTCTGGAAGAGGTACCTAACCTAAAAAGAGAGTTGCACTCTTGTACACATTTCCTTCATGTAGATAGAATGACCATTCCTTTGTTGATAGAATTGTACCTAATTTACCATGTTGCCTCACATTATAATAAAAAATTTAACCATTTAGGGTTTTAAGAAGTCCTAATAATGCTCTATTTCTAAATTATCATGGTAAAACTTTGGTGCACTTAAGAAATTGAGGGACGTCACAACATTGGTTGCTTATATGTTGATATATGCTCGCAACATTATAAAATTCCTTTGTTTCAAAGAACATTGTTGGTTTGAAATTATGTTTAATATGTTATCATAACATCTCAGTTAATCCATGTGCATGAGTTTTTACGCTTCCCTTACAAACATTATTTCCCTATGTCATGTTTTAGAGTGTGTTATTATTAAACAAACATTATAAGTTGGGAAATAAATATAACTGAACCATTTCAGATTCAGGGGTCCCACTTGTTGAAAACATTAATAATAAGAGTTAAATTAAATTTAAGTCACCGTTTAGAACACTCCATTCCTGTAATACAATTAATCAGAACTAAAAAAAATAATAATAAAAAACTTCCTAAGTAACTGCATGTCTTAATTACATCCAAGGCATACAAAAAGGGATGGATTTTATGAAGGAAAGGAAATAATACTCTGAGGAGATTTATGCATCAACATTAATACCTACTCCTTTTTTTCTAATTTTCTTTCTGTGAGTTAAAGAAGGTAATCTATTGCTGGTAAGAAAATTCTTTCCAAGGGGATACAAGGACTGAAAAGAAAATCTATTCAATTGTTCATCCTTTTCAAGTAAACTTAATTTTTTTAATAAAAAAATTATTCATAAAAGGTCCAACCTTAATAGCTAGTGCTAATAGCCCTTTATTTTGTAGAGAAACCAAGTGAATTTATATCAGGTTGTTAAGACCTAATTTATCAATATTGCTTGACATATTTGTGCTTCACAAAATATTCACATATGATTTATTAACATTGTGAACATTTAGAATAAGGTCTTACCAAGGGTTTTCACAAAACCCTACTTTATAGATTAGTGTACTTTCATATTTTTTATACAGATCACTCCTTTCTGCCACTCATTTTGTCTATACATTTTCTTGTTTTTCATTGTAATTTGTCATTCAACATTTATTTTATTTACTGTTGAATTTAATACAAGTTATTAACTGTGTTTTTTGAGTTTGGTGGCTTTCATGTCACTGTTTAGTGGGTTATCTAATACGCTTGCAATTCACTTTCAAATTGTTATTATATCTTTTAATATGTGTATTTCACATTTGTTTTCATACTTCTATTTCTATTTCATTTTGTGTAGTTTATTTAATCTTGTGTGCAATTGTAAACTATTTATATTGTAAATATATCTCTTAATTCTCTAAATTAATTCATCCAAAATTTTGGCATGAGGAAATTAGGCTTAGTCTAATTATCTCACTTTATGGGTGAGATTTAATGGGTTGATTAGAGAAATCATAAAAACTTCTCTCTTGGTCAACATATTCAATTTTACAAATTTGATATAAAATTTTTACCTAAGGAACTTGTATATGCCTCCTTATATCGTTAAAAATTTCACAGTTTGAAAAGTCCTAGAAGAGAAGTTACAATAAAAATATGGAGACGAACTATTTAAAATTGATCTCATCATCATTCATAAACCCTAACATCCATAATTAATATCTCCAAACATATCACAAACTAAAGTATTCAATTTTTACCTAAGGTGTTATATGTCTCCATAGATCTCTAAAAAATTGATTGTCTAAAACGTCTAAGAAAGTAAGTTGTAGTGAGACTTCCAAACCCGCTTGTTTGAAACTAATTTTAGGAGTTCTAAGAAATCGTAACTTCCACAAGGCATATCTCTAAAATTATAGCCAAGCAATATTTGAAATTTTTACCATGGATATATAGACATTTCATCCCTATCTCTCAATATTTCACAGTTTTAAACTTTTAAAAAAGTAAGTTATAATGAAAACATCAAATTGACATCTTTGAAGTATATTTCAACAGCATTTAGGAAGCCTAATTTCCTTGGTGCATGTCAATGAATATATAGAAAACTAATACTTGAAATTTTTTCCCCATGTACATTATGATATTTCCCTCTATCTCCTCAAAATTTCATCGTCTAAGCCAACTCAAAAGAAAAGTTACTATGAAAATGTGAACATGGCTCATTCAATCTACAAACCAAATTCGTGCTCCACCTTTAAAACCCCAAGACTATTTCTCAACTTCTCTTGTGTACCTTAGATCCCTTCTTGCTTAGACGGTCTTCAAACCATGTTTATGCATTTACTTATGGGGTTGATTTTAAATAATATTTGATATCTCCTCATTCCCATGGTGTTAGAGGGAGTGACATATACCATTGAAAAGGTCTTGGAATAATATTTTCGACCATATATCATATGCTCTCATTAGATCTAGGTATTTAGAGTAAAAATACCTTCATATATATGGTACCCAAATAAGGCATTACAAAAAATAGGCATCTAAACACTATTTCTAATAGTGCTCATGTTGCAACCTTTACCTTGGACATATGTACTCTCTCATTGTCTTTGACCTCAATGGAAAAAATATTTACAATACCATATGCTTATTATTCCCATTAGTTCGAAGCATACAACTCTATCTATGCACTAGATGAACGAACTTTTTATCTTTAGTATGAAATCATATAGATTTCACAAAACCTTAAATACAAATTAATGAACATGAGACAAATAAATCATAG